>JALIZH010019538.1:0-48571 GCA_030522465.1 Rhipicephalus appendiculatus | reverse complement strand
GAAATGTGTGCATCATGCAAGCATGGTAGTTACCTCACCCGCATGACCAGCTTCCTCAGTGTGACCGCTATTTAAGTTTGCCATTCTTGCTATTGACAACGTGCACGAAACTGTCTCATCTAAGCGTGTTTAGAAGGAAACCCAATAAGACGTAGCCGTAACTTTGACCAGGTCTGCTCCACGGGACAAAACGCTAGTAAGTATATTGTTCCAAGCCAATGAAACAAACACCGTATTCTTGTTGCTGCGTTCCTAAGACTATGAAAATTGAGATTGCTGAGGTGCGGAATGAATATAAAGCATGTTTATAACACACACACGCATATATATATATTGTTGCGGGGTTGCAGCTATAACTATGGTGAAGTGGGCGAAGAAAAGAGAGACGACGTGTTGGTGTTCGGGAAAATAACAGCCGCCATCTTGACTGCTGGACTATTCCTTATTGTAAATAAGTTGTAAATATATTCGCAACATTTTGGTGGACGTGCTGGGTACTACGCAAGACGGAACTCCGCAGCCGACGTGTTCTCGACAGCCCCGACATGTCAACAGAACGCGACTCTGCTGCTGCCGCTTCGACCGCGACTCCGGTACATCCGGTACAGCCGGTCGTATTGACTCAACCGCGCGATCCCGGGAACTTCTGCGGCACCGACCACATCGACGTCGATGACTGGATTGAGAAGTACGAGCGGTTTGCAGCGGTCTATCGGTGGGACCCTACAATGATGCTCGCAAACGTTGACTTCCATCTCTGCGGTACAGCAGGCGCGTGGTTTCAGGCTCATGAAGCTGACCTAACCAGTTGGGACGCCTGTAAACAGAAGCTTCGTGACCTATTTGGTAGAGCCGTCGGACGCCAGCGGGCCGCTTCTAAAGAACTCTCCTGTCGGGCACAGACGTCGACCGAATCTTATGTCTCCTACATCCTTGACGTTCTGGCCCTTTGCCGTCGTGTCGACACCAACATGACAGAGGATGACAAAGTAAGCCATTTGCTCAAGGGAATTGCGGATGATGCTCTTAATTTACTCGTATCTAAAGACTGCTCAACCATGGACGACATCATCAAGGAGTGCCGCCGGTTCGAAGAGCTGAAGAGTCGCCGCATTGCCCAGCATTTCATGCGACTTCCGAACACGGCCGCTACGTCATCCTGCGAGGCTCTTCAGCCTCCATGCGGTCAACGGCCTACCAACGAGAGCGTAGTCCGCATCGTGCGTCGAGAAATCGAGGCGGCGTCGCCACCATCTTTTCTGGCGCGGCCATCTGATGATCCTCGACCAATGATCTCGTTGATCCAGTAGGTTGTGAGGAGGAGCTCGAAAATGTTGGACTGCAGCCCACATGGTCGTTTACGGAACCTCGTGTCAGTTCCATAACGCCTTCTCGTGCACCGAAAATGTTTCGCCGCTATCGTGACCCTGCCCAGTGGAGGACACAGGACGACAAGCCTATCTGCTTTCGTTGCCATGGTGTAGGACATATTTCTCGCTACTGTCGTTCTCGCACTTCCCCATCTCGCTCGTTTTATGGCTATCGACGTGACGACAACCACCGGCCCCTGAAGTTTGCCGCTCCTGACGGTGGACCACCATACGATGAGGCTCCTGCGACATCAGTCCGACGCTCCAGCCGTTCGCTGTCCCCGCACGATCGTCGCCCCCCGGTTACCTCAGCCCCGTCGCTATTCGTCGCCCCGCCCTACTGGTCGCCACCACTCGGAAAACTGAGCAATGCAGCTCTTGGAGGTGACGCTCCATTGGACCCCTGACCTGAAAACCCTCTGTTGACCCTCACTACGGACCAGAACCTGCTTGCTGTGGAAGTGGATGGCCTGCCTGTTACTGCCCTCATTGACACCGGCGCACATATTTCTCTTATGAGTTCTGATCTCCGTGCACGATTAAATAAAGTCATTACGCCGCCCGAGTCCCTATTTGTACGTGTCGCAAGTGGAGGAACTCCGGCTGTGCTCGGAATGTGTACCGCGCGTGTGAGGATTGCCGACCGCCAGACGTCCATTCTATTTCATGTTCTCGCTCATTGCCCTCATGATGTTATCCTCGGACTCGATTTCTTGTCTGACCACTCCGCTGTCATTGACTGTTCAGCCGGTGTCGTAAAACTTGACTTGCCTGTGTCCGCCGACGCGTCGGAGACGGTTCAGAACAAGCTTTCGTGTGCTGAGTTTGTTCGTCTGCCACCACAAGCCCTAACTTGCGTCGCTGTTGAACCATATCCCAGTGTACCGGACGGGGATTACGTGCTCTCTCCCTCTCCCAGTGTTTTACTGGCCCCACAACGTCTCCTCTCCGTACACAGTTGTAACTGTTACAGCGAACAAGACGTGTCTTCCTCTTCTGAACTTCGGACTCTGCACTCAAGTCCTACCACAAGACATTGCTCTCGCTACTCTGTCACCGTCGCACGAGTGCCAGATCTCATCGGCGTCGCCTGAATTGCCCGCTGTCGTCTCTCCGAGCCCGCATAGAGCCGACGCAGCCACATCTTGTACACTGCACAACAACATAACCAAGATGAATGCCTTAGACATTTGCCCTCTCAAGTCACAGACCTCAGTGATCTCCTTATGACCTACTCTGACCTATTTGACTTTGACGGCAGGCCCTTAGGTCAAACCTCGCAAGTCAAGCACCGCATAGATACCGGTGATGCAGCTCCAATTCACAGGCGTCCATACCGAGTTTCACCATCAGAGTGCCAAGTTATTCAACCGGAGGTCGACAAGATGCCCACAAAAGGTATGATTGAGCCTTCTTCGAGTCCGTGGGCTTCCCCTGTGGTCTTAGTTAAAAGAAGGACCACAACTGGCGTTTCTGCGTGGACTATCGGCATTTAAACAAAATCATTGAAAAGGATGTCTACCCGCTTCCTCGTATCGATGATGCCCTGGACTGCCTTCATGCTGCAACCTATTTTTCTTCGATAGACCTACGCTCTGGTTACTGGCAAATCGCCGTAGACGACCTCGACCGTGAGAAGACCGCCTTTGTAACGCCTGACGGTCTCTACCAATTCACAGTCATGCCGTTTGGCTTGTGCAATGCGCCGGCCACGTTCGAGCGGATGATGGACACGCTTTTGCGCAGCTTTAAATGGTCTATCTGCCTCTGTTACCTGGACGACGTCATTGTGCTTACCCATACCTTCGAGTCTCACCTCGCCCTACTTTCGTCCATTCTTTCAGTGTTTCGTGCGGCTGGGCTACAACTTAATTCTTCGAAATGCCACTTTGGGCATCACCAAGTTGCTATTCTAGGGCATCTCGTTGACGCATCTGGCATCCGGCCCGATCCCGACAAAGTTCGCGCCGTCCTCGATTTTCCAGTACCAACTTGTGTCAAAGACGTTCGGAGTTTTGTGGGCCTATGCTCATATTTCCGACGATTCGTCAGAAACTTCGCAGATATTGCCCGCCCCCTCACTGATCTTCTCAAGAAAGATGTGCCATTTTTGTGGGGTCCTGACCTAGCCAGTGCTTTTTCCCGCCTCATTACGCTGCTCACCACACCGCCTATCCTCGCCCACTTCGATGCGTCCGCCCCAACCGAGGTCCGCACTGACGCCAGTGGCTACGGTATTGGCGCTGTGTAAGCCCAGCGTCAATCCGATGATGATCGAGTTCTTGCGTATGCCAGCCGGCTCCTGTCTCCTGCCGAACGCAATTACTCTATTACTGAGCGCGAGTGTCTGGCGCTTGTATGACCAGTTGGTAAAATCCGCCCCTATTTATATGGTCGACCTTTCACCGTTACCACAGACCACCACGCTCTATGCTGGCTTTCAGCACTCAAGGATCCAACAGGGCGCCTAGCTCGTTGGGCTCTGCGCCTTCAGGAGTTCACGTACACAGTGGTCTACAAGTCAGGCCGTTTACACCAGGATACCGACTGCCTTTCTCGGTACCCCGTCGACGCTCCAGACCTCGTAACGGATGACACGTCCATCTGCATTTCCTCGCTCTCCGCCTTCGGCAACATGGCTGACGAGCAACGGCGTGACGCGTCCTTACGAGATCTAATTAACCGCCTGAATACGGACTCGATGAACTGTTCACTTCGCATGTTTGTCATCATAGACGGCATCTTATACCGCCGGAACATGCACCCAGTGGGACAGGAACTACTACTCGTAGTACCTGCTCATCTCCGCTCGACCGTACTTCAGCAACTACATGATGTACCAACGGCCGGCCACCTTGGTGTTGCCAGAACGTACGACCGTGTCCGCCGACGCTTTTTCTGGCCTGGCCTCTACCGCTCCGTACATCGTTATGTCATTTCTTGCGAGTCCTGCCAACGCCGGAAAAAGCCAGCCGTACACCACGCCGGGCTCCTTCAACCTATCGACATACCTGCTGAGCCTTTTTTTCGTGTCGGCCTCGACCTTCTGGGTCCTTTCCCACTTTCTCACAACGGTAACAGATGGGTCGCCGTGGCTACAGATTATTCGACACGTTTTGCCATTACGAGACCTCTCCCGAGCAGCTGCGCTACAAACGTCGCCGACTTTTTTGATACAAGACGTCATCTTACATCACGGCGCTCCTCGTCAACTTATCACACACCGAGGTCGCTACTTTTTATCCAAGGTAATCGATGACCTCCTTCGTTCTTGTGCGACCAAGCACAAGCTTACGACGGCCTATCATCCCCAAACGAACGGCCTCACAGAACGTTTGAATCGCACGATCACTGACATGCTCGCCATGTATGTCTCGACTGAGCATCGCGACTGGGACATTGCGCTACCTTTTGTAACTTTTGCTTACAACAGCTCGCGCCACGACACAGCTGGATGTTCTCCTTTCTACCTTTTGTATGGAAGAGAACCGACCTTGCCGTTCGACACGCTCGTACCCACCCCTGCCCACATGCCCACCGCATATGCTCGCCATGCTATAAGCACAGCCGAAAAAGACCCGTCAGATTGCCCATCGACGCCTTTTGGACTCGCAGGTCTGCCAGAAGCATACATACGACAGTTACCACCGCAACGTCCGCTTTAATCCGGGTGACCAGAGTTGCCAGATCCTCGAAGAGAAAAACAGCCACAAAATTAAGCAAACTTGCCAGAGCAGTAGCCAACTGGCAGCCCTTATTTTATTTTGGAGCCAGAAAAGTAGCCAAACGTGATTTCAGTTTAGCTGAATTATCACCATGTTCTGACACTTAAAAAATACAAAATATATACATCACAGCAATGTTTATCACATCACAATAGAGTAAAAAAAAAGACCAGGTGACTTCCTGGAGGAGGCCTTAGGACTAGAAAATTGGCAATTAACGTTGCACGAACAGTGAAGTGTACATATTCGAGTTCACTTTTGCCAGCATGCCCCGTGGCACTGAAAATGTAGAGCTTGTAACCCCTTTCAGACATAGTCTAGATTTGATCCTGATGATCGAGAGAAGTTCGTGCGGCATTCTATTCCTTAAGTCGCTTTTTGTGAGAGCCACAGCAGAAAACACTCATTCCACTTCTGTGTTAGATATAGGGAGAACTAGGAGTTCCATTGCGTCGTCTGCCATGTCTTGCATAGGATTAGCACCTGATTCATCCCGGTAGGTGTACGTTTTGATCGAGAATTCCACTGCTGGCATGTCGACACTCACATCCTCAACTTGACGAAGTTGCCGTACTTGCTCCTTAATGCAGCGTTCGGGGCAACAAAATATGTTTCTTGGGAAGGTTTTCGAACGTTCATCGCATTCGGCCCCAAAACAGATGACGCACTATGCAGTCAGCAGCTAGAATCCATGGAAAAATAAGAGCGGCTGGGCTCTTCGCATTCGTCGCGTCCTCTTTGGACGTTGCAATGTTAACATTGCGTCAAGGTGGTGGCCACATGTTTGACGATGAGCCCTGATTTCGCTCAGCTGCCATCGCATCTACGGCAATGCTTCAGACGCCTCAGTTGTGCACTATTGTCCGTCGTTCGCAGGACAAGATGCCCTCCTACAAGACGGCGCTTTTCCTTGACAGTAAGTTATGTGTGTAGTTCTCTGCGCCGCAACATTTTGCTGACCCGACAAGGGAAACTGGTGCTACATCGTGGGAACTGCTAAAAGGACTTCAACCTTTACGACACTACGGCAGGATATACTATCGTACTGTGCGCGCACGATGGAGCTACAGTTAAAATACCACGCGTCCACTTGATACCACTGTGCGGTAACAAGTGTGCTGTTACCGTCATTGTGTCAGTTAATATTGAATTGCAATTGGAATACCGGTTTTACAAGGTGAGTGAGACTGTAAGTAGTTGCACTTCGTTATGCTCGCTTGCCCACGAACATTTCTTCTAGAATCACATTTTATGTGGACTTTCACGTACGAAAGGAGAATCTAGCATACGCGATACATACTACACGCGTGCACATGTCCTATAAAAATTTGAGTGATACTACGCGTGCGCATTTTGTACATACGCGTGCACATTTTCTAAAAAAAGTACTGTGTGAATGTTTGTTGGTCATTTGTTCTAGTACTTTCGCACATTATTATTAATAACTGTTATGCAGCTGCGTGATGCCTGTGACAAGGTTAAAGATGTTAGCTTTCGGTTTTCTTGGCATGATTAGCTGTGCGGTTAAGTGCTGGTAGAACATAAAAACGCGTGCGTTTTGTGCGTTTGCTAAGCGGGCATACAATCTTAATTTGCATTGTTGTTGTACTGTTTAGAGTGTTCAACACAACAAGAAGCCGCTTTATTGAGCACAAGCGTTTCATTTCATCTGTGTTAACAGATCACGCAAAAAAACTTAGATGCATGCACTTAAGAAACACATGCAGTGCATCGCGCGCGCACACAGTAATAAAAAACGGGCCTGTCATTTTCAAAGAAATAAAAATAGAACGATCGACGTAACGAACGTCATAGCTGACTAGTGCAGCAGAGTCGGCAGTGCAAATATCACACCAGAATGAAAAATTCCCGCAAAAACAGAGATGCGTGCGCTTTGCGCAAGGCTTCTATGAGCCGCGCATATCCACTTTTCGCCAGCGTTCGCCGTTGGTGGCGCCACCTCTACAGCTCAAAGCAGTTGCGCACGAGGCGTATAGCGGTTAGAAAGCCTGAACGAGCCCCCCGCCAGCTACGTTACAGTGTTGCCTAACCTAGATGAGTTTCATTAATAATGTGTTGAGCATGGCGGCCGTGACGCATTTTGGGCGCACGTAATTGCTAGTATACAGAGTACACAAAAGCTATTACACCGAGGAAGCCGCAGCCGGCAGTGCGAATGAGCATTTATTTTTTTGATGTTTGCGCTAGGTTTTAGCGTATATTATCTGTTGATGCCAGAGCCGAATAATAGCCAAAAAGTAGCCAAGTAGCCAACGTCATTTTTTTGTCGCCGCGGCCTTTCAAAAGTAGCCAATTTGGCGTAAAGTAGCCAAATCTGGCAACCCTGCGGGTGACCTCGTTCTCCTCTGGTCGCCGTCTCGGCAAGTTGGCCTGGCCGAAAAGCTTCTGCCCAAGTACTCCGGCCCCTACCGTGTGCTACGCCAGGTGACTGACGTTACCTATGACATAGCCCCTCTGGACCCCACGGTGCCCTCGACATCTTCAAGCGTCGTCCACGTCGCTCGCCTGAAGCCGTACCTTTCGCCCAACACCTGCTAACAAGCGCCGAGTCGGCGCTTTCGCCGCCGGGGGTCGATGTTGCGGGGTTGCAGCTATAACTATGGTGAAGTGGGCGAAGAAGAGAGAGACGACGTGTCGGTTTTCGGGAAATTAACGGCCGCCATCTTGACTGCTGGACTATTCCTTATTGGAAATAAGTTGTAAATATATTCGCAACAATATATATATATATATATGAACTTCCCATGAATTCAACATGACATCATTTGAATGTCTCGTAATCACGTTATTGTTATCTTTTTTACGCTTCCTTAGTGCGCTCAATCTTTCGCCCCTCTTCAGCTCCTTTAGAGTTACAAATTTTAATTGTTATTTGCATTGGATGATCATTAAAATACGTTTTGGTGCTCTTGGGCCGTAAACCAACCCTTCTGCACAAACAAATGCACAAAGTCGTCACCGCCTGTACTGATCCCGCTAGCCCGAACACTGAATACATTTCTACTCAACGCAGAACTATGTGTTACTCTCAGACAGTTCTTTAGATTTTTCAGCGCCTCAACATTAGGCATTGCAAAATGTATTGAATAACTATCGGCAGTTGAAAACTCTCAACTATTTAATAAAAATAGCACTTCTTGTTCAACCTGGTGAGCTGTTTTGAGCTGCTACTCGGTATTGCCACGCGTGATTAGTACTTTCTTTGATGTCTCTGGATTTCACCAGCAAATACTAGTGAGTAATAGCTGTGTGGCTCAGCGGGCCAAGGTGCCCAGCGGAGGAGCGGAGGGTGCAACGGAGCGCAAGACAAAAAGAAGAATAGCTGAGCGATGTCCCCCTTGTTTCAGCAGAGCGCATTGCTGCGCCACCTGTTGAACAAGGTTGAAGCTACTGTCTATCGTGCAGAGGCTTTGCTTGGAAAGCCCTCGCGCGCTGGTCCGCTGCGCACGCTTCGCTGAGGGGGACGAAAGAGCGGGCGAGCGGCTCGCTCCGTAAAAGGACTGGCTGTCCCAGTGTGCCGCGCATGTGCAGTTGGTGTCTCCACTCGTTCGCTGGGCGCGCTGGCACGCTCAGCCGCTTAGCTATGGCTCTCTACTGTCAGCAACGCTCGGCTACAAATGCGCCGGGAGGTTATAGAAGCCTCGTGATTGTTTCAACTAATCCTGTTAAGATTACAGGCGGGGCGTGAATAGTCAAGTTTAATCAGGAGATTAGGCAAGCGCCAGCGATAAGGCTCCAATGTTCGATGCCGCATGTATAAATGCTGATGCATGTCACTGCAGACCAAATTATCGACGGCCAACGCTTTGTTCGCCGCTATCTGCAAACAGCGTGTATTGCTTGCTTGCCGTTTTACTTTCTGTTTACCGGGCGCAAGTTCGCCCAAATAAAAAGTCTCGTCTTGCACACGCCGGCTGCTGGTTTTCTTAACATCACGATCCTCTTACAACTCGTGGAGGTGCTACTTCATTCATGATCCGGACGCCCCCCGAAGTGCTCACTCGAGCCCCAGCTGTAAAAAACACGGCGCTAAAGAAAACCAGTATCGTCGAATAGCCGAAGGATAAAGAGACTACAGCCAGAGTACGGGCTTCTCCTGGCAGCAGAAGACCTCGACCTCGATCGTAGTGACGATGACATCCCCGGTGCCGCGTGCTCCAATATTCTTTCGACAAACCAAGGCGCCGCCTACTTCCCACGGATCATCACTCGAAGACCCGTTAACCTGGCTTGAAACATACGACCCACCATGTGTCGCCACCTTTAACTGGAACCACTAAGACCAGCTGCATCATGCCTATGTCGACCAGGAAGACGCGGCGAGAACCTGGTTCGATAAACGGGAGTCCTTCATTCAATCTTAGGATCTCTTCCGCAGCGCATTCGTGGTTATGTTCAGAAGCGTCGTCCGCAAGGAAGGGGCCGCTTCTTTGCTGAAGACATGGGTGCAGCTACCGAACGCAAACGTCAACGCCTTTATGCAAGAGATGATTCGACTTTCCTCCAGGGTGGCGCTATTGTGCCTGAAGACAAAAAAAAATTCCCTGTTTATGCGGGATTTGAAACAAGAACTCTTTGCAGGACTTGTCGGCAACCCGCGCAAGACGGACGACGAATTCTTCACAGAGGCAACAACTATTAAGAGGACGCGTTTCAGATGCGAACGAGACAGTACAACCACCGGTCACCGATGACCAACTAGGCCGAAGCTCAAGCTCTCAACACTGACGACCTGCGCGAGACCATCTGAGTTGTGCATGAAGAGCTGCGTATCATGCTACGAGAGTTGCAGCCTGAAGTGGACTCGATCACCAACATTGTTCAAAAGTGCGGCAATCATTCCGAATTCTTGAACTACCACAGCGTCATCCGGAACCCATTAGCTACGCCACTGCAGTAAGCCGTCACGCTCCTCATCTGCGCTCACAAGAAGGCTCTGCACCATCGCAGTTACCTCGTCAGACCCAACCGCCGTCACCGAGGCTTTACCGTCAGCCTGTTAATCAGCTTAACGCCCCTAGGAACAACAACGTTCGGAACGCCCTTGGCTACCTCCCGTTCTGCTACCACCGCGGGGAAGGCGGCCATATCTACCATCGTAGGTATGCCCTACGACTTCGCCTTCAACACGCCGTGTTCAGAGCCGTATCCTGCTCACCTAACTCAGGTGATCTTGAGATACAGCTGTAGCGGAAAGCAGACGAACGGTGCGACTATATTGAAACACGAAAACAAAGTGCTTTATTTCAATGGCCAAGCGCTTCAGCTGCTCGCGCCTCCACTGACCTCGTCGCCGTTGCTGCCTCGGCACGCCAGCACGTGACAGAGCCAAACCATCGTATAGACGGTGTCTTGATCAGGCCAGTGTACATGTTTTTTCATTGTTGTAGGTAGCTTCGTGAAGGTTGAAGGTGAAGAATAGAAACAGGAAAGATGTTATCATTCGCGGACGTCTGTACATAAGCGGGCTTGAGCCTGTCGATTGACACTTTTTTTTCTTCTCTGACGCCCACACGAATTGTGAAATGCTTGTCTTGTCGCTCGATCACCAAGCGCGGTCCGTGTAGGGTGGTTGCAGCGATTTTCCAACTGCATCTGTTCGAAGAAATACATGAGTGGCGGTTTGTAAATCTTTGAAGAGCGGCTTGTTTGTCGACTTATGCCGTGGCGCCACTGGACGGATGGCCCTAAAAACATCTTGCGAGCGTTTCAGATAAGATGGGGTATGCAGCTTGTTTTCCTGAGGAGGTTGTAGGCAGAAGAACACAGCAGGTGGCCGTAGTGAAGTGGCATAGACTAACTGCGTTGCAGCACATTGAAGATCTTTAAATGCATTCCGTATACCAAGAAGAAGTACCAGAGGCAAAGCGTCAATCCAGTGTTCAGTGTTGCCATGAGTTATCAGCGCTTCTTTGAATTGCCTGTGAAAGCGCTCCTCCAGGCCATTTGCTTGAATATGATATGGTGTTACGCGCTGATGGTGCATTCCCAAAAGCCGTGAGAGATGGTTGAAGAATGCAGATTCAATTTGTCTTCTTCGGTCGGTAACCACATCTTCTGGAACTCCAAACCGCGATATCCACATGTTAACAAAAGCGTTGACGATGCTTTCGCGTGTTATATCGCTGATTGTTGCTGCTTCTGGCCACCTGGTGAACCTATCGACGATAGTAAGAAGGTGACGATATCTTTCAGAAGGAGGAAGAGGTCCGATGACGTCTATGTGTACCTTGAGGAAACGGTCGCCGGGAAGAAGAAAATTTTTGTAAAGGACTTCGGTATGTCGTTGTATTTTGCATTGCTGACAACGCAGGCATGCACGTGGCCAATTTCTCAGATCAGTGTTCATTCCAGGTCGCATGTAACGTTCAGTCAAGAGTTTCTGGGTTGCTTTAATACTAGGATGAGAAAAAGCATTTAAACGTTCGAATATTCATTGCCTTAGTGTAAGCGGTACAAAAGGTCTTGGCGAGCCGGTCAACATGTGGCACGCTAAGGTTAGGGGTAGTGTCTACTGTGGGATATTTTCGACTGTAAGCTCGTCCATGTATACACGCTTTAAAGTTCTTCACCCTCCAACAGTACTGATGCAAGCTGTGTGTCTGTAATCTGTGCATGTTGTATTCCTTCGACTCTGCTCAGTGTGTCTGCTGGAATATTCAACGTGGGCTTGACTAGCTCAGCCTGCATTAGCAAGGTAAGCCAACTGCCTACTCTCTCTCGGCGAGTAGTTCGTTCCTGCAGAGTTCAGCACACAAGTTAGTGGCTTATGGTCGGTAAACAAAGTAAAACGCCGTCATTCGAGAAAATAGCGAAAATGTTTCACGGCCAGGCAAGATGCAAGAAGTTCGCGGCCAAAAATATTGCAGCGCGTCTCGGGTCCAGACACGTTCTTCGAAAAATTCCGAGGGGTTTCCGATAGCCGTTATTAAACTGTTGAAGAACTGCGACAAATACCACACCAGACACATCCACCATAAGACTGGTGGGGGCATCGCGCTTCGGATGCGTAAGGAGTGTTACTTCAGCCAGTTTGTGCTTTATGTCAGAAAAAGCTTGTTTCGCGGCATCTATCCAGGCTGGTGTCGACGCGGCTGATTCAGCGTGAACCAGCAGGCCTTCGAGTGGTTTAAGTGTTGTGACACAAGAAGGGATGAAACGCCTGTGTAAATTTGCTAAACCGAGAAAAATTCTGCAGATCCCATGAAGCATGCGGAGGGATGGTGACTCTGCTGTAACTCTTTCATTGAGCTATACACTACGAAATGACGCTAAAGAGATGTACCAATGTTGTACGCACGCACTTATCCTGAACGGTCGCACATGTTTTACATATCCAGTGTTTCCAGTTGCATAACAATGCCAACAGCAACATGGGAATTAACAACGCCAGACGCGGTAAGCTGATACGTAGTGCTTGTGCTCGCGGGGATGGTAGGCCTGGACCCTGCTGGTAGGCCTGGAGCCTGCCTGGACGTGAACCGGACGTCACGGCTGTGTCAAAGGAGTACATATGAAATCTTTATATAATTTGATAGCCAGCAATGCAACCACAATTGACGTTACGCGAACATTAGGGTCTATTTGCAAAGCAGTTCCGAGACCTTGCGTGGCTATGTGCTAGAATACTTGATTGCCGTGCAGAATGCTGAGGTTCGATTCCTGCTGGGACCCTGATATTTATTCTTTCAATTCGTGGGCACAACACTGCTGATATCAGCTTTTTCTTAACGCTCTGGCGTTAAAATTACCAATGAATATTCTTCCCGTTCTTGGGTAGATATAACTGTCACTCACCTGTGCCACATACTCGCATACCTGTGGCGCATGCCCGGTACGCGGGTATACGGGTATACCCGCATACCGGGCATCGTATGCGGGTATGTGCCACACGTGTCTGGCGGAAAGGATTTGACGACGTATGCAGCGGGATTTTCACATTATCCATGTCAGGACCAGCGAGTAACATTAGTCAAAACATCTTACCTTGCCATGCTAATTTTGGTTTCCCGCAGTTAAGGGGGTGATCACGAGAGCACCCAGACGTAGGCGGCTAAATAGATAGATAGATAGATAGATAGATAGATAGATAGATAGATAGATAGATAGATAGATAGATAGATAGATAGATAGATAGATAGATAGATAAGCTAAAAGTGCCTACCGTAACCAAAGAAATGCTTGGCATTTAAAACGATGGAGCTGTCGGATTGAGTTTGTACGAAGGTAATTTACGATGGCTTGAACCTTGCCAGGAAGGGGCTCGATGCCATCAGTGTTTACAATATGTCCATGAAACGCCAAGGATGTCCCACCAAATTAGCACTTCTCCGAATTAAGCACAGGACCATGCTCTTGAAGTGGATTTGAAAGCAAAGGGAGATGTCCGGGATGAATTTTTTACAACTACACCAGAGACTGCCTGTCACGCCGCACAGTCAACCTCACTCTCGACAGCATGGTATATGACGAACATACCCTAGAAAGCGCCGGCACTCCTTAAGGGTTGTTCATATCCCCGCTCTTTTTCAACCTCGGGATGATGGGTCTCGCGGTCCGCCTTGGCGAGATTGACGGCCTCCATCGCGCCTTGTATGCAGACGACATCACTCTGTGGATCGACAAGTGAGGTGACGGGCAGATAGAATGCACCTTAGAAGCAGCAGTCTCTGCAGTAGAGGCCTACCTCCTAGACACGGGCCTCCGAATATCTCCACTCAAATAATAATAATAATATCTGGGGTTTAACGTCCCAAAACCACCATATGATTATGAGAGACGCCGTAGTGGAGGGCTCCGGAAATTTCGACCATCTGGTGTTCTTTAACGTGCACTGACATCGCACAGTACACGGGCCTCTACCATTTCGCCTCCATCGAAATGCGACCGCCGCGGCCGGGATCGAACCCGCGACCTTCGGGTCAGCAGCCGAGCACCCTAACCGCTATACCACCGCGGCGGACCTCCACTCAAATCGGTGCTGCTTATATAAGCCTACCAGTGAACCGCGCTAATATGAATTAATACAGTTGTATACGTAAGACGGCTCCTGCATTCCCCGAGTTCCGAAGATACGCATCCTTGGCATGCATATAGCAGCCAATGGTTCAAACGGGGAAACTATCCGCATGATTGAAGGCATGGTTACAGCGGCTACCCACCTGATCAAACGAATTACAAACAAGCACATGGGGATAAAGGAGGACAGCGTCATACGCCTCATACACTCATTCGCAATCAGTCACATTACTTATGCGGCTGCCTTCCACAACTGGACTGTCACCAAAAGGGTGAAACTCAACAACCTTATACGCAAGAGATACAAGATCACCCTTGGCCGACCGGAGTCCACGAGCACCCTTCGTCTGCTGCACTTGAGGACACGCTTGCAACACGCTTGAGGAAATAGCGGATGCGCAAAGAGTCTCGCAACTCGAACGCATGTCGCTGAGAGCCAGGGGTCGGTACATCCTGCAGAACATCGGCTTGAATTCCCACATCCGCCACGGTCAGAAACAGGCCATTCCACACGACATCAGCGACACGCTAATAGTCGCGCCTATTTCTCGAAATATGCACTCCGAACAAAACGGGGGCCGACGTCAGGCTCGTCCTAAGGCACTGCTGCGCTCCTTCGGGGGGGGGGGGGGGGATAGGACTTGCGCGCTTCGTGGACGCGGCAGAATAGGCACACAAACACTGCTTCATGTCGGTAGTCGTAGATGTTAACTCCCGGCTTACGCCCACGTTTAGTGTGAGCACGAAATACCCAGACACAGCGAACGAGGTTGTGATTGCGCTTGTGCTTACCGATCCCACCTGCGAAGCAGTTCTTAGCGACTCACAAACCGCCGTCCGTAACTGCGTGCGGGGGTGCATTTTCCTCGAAGCTCTCCAGATCCTAAGTAAGGCTGGTCGACAGCAGTTCAATTGCACCGCTAGCCTATGGTTCCCAACACACGTCACCGCCCCCCACCCACGAGGGCCCCCCTATTTCGAACGAAGTGTTAAACCGCTATGCGCGAGAAATGACCCGCCGAGCAGAGTCGGATACCGCCTCGTCGAGGTCGGAACTCCAGGTTAAAAACATGCGAGAATGCTTAGTCAGGTACAACGACATCACCAAACACTACCAGTTAGGCAGGCGGATATTGCCCCCCCCCCCCCCATCACCCCAAGCGGACACGACGCCAGGCAGTCATCTGGCGACAGCTGCAGACACACACCTGTCCTAGTCCGGCACGATTGCGGCACATTTTCCCCGTGCAGTACCCAAAAGCTATTTGCAAATTGTGTCAGGCAACTAGAGCGACGCCCTCACACATGTTATGGGAGTACCCTGCTACAGCAGCTAAAATTGCAGTACCTCCGGATGCTCTCGCCTCTAAGTGGGCAGCCGCTCTGTGCAGCTCCAGCTCCAAGACACAAGAAAGGTCCGTCCAGCGGGCCCGCGAGGTGACGTTGAGGCAAGGCCTCGAAGTCCCCTCATGGGAGACCGGAGACCGGGTTATTAAACATCCCTGGACTTTCAATAAAGTTGATTCCATTCCATTGCTCTGAGGTAACATTAGATACCTGAAAGCGGGCTTCTACTTGAATAAACCAAATGTCTGGATGCTCAGGCCAGAACTGAGGTAGCCGCACTGCGTAGTGGCCCATTGATGGTTGCGTGGACTCGGTTGAGTCGGTGTTAAGTAGCGACCCGGTGGAAACTTCTGGAACGTCGTGTTGCATGGTCCGTAGTCACCACTGTAGCGGAAGGCAGAAGACGAATGGTGCTGCTACATTGAAGCACGAAAACTAACTGCTTCATATAGCGATCGCCCTGCTCGCGCCTCCGCTGACCTCGTCGTCGTCGCTGCCTTGGCTCGTCAGCACGCGACACAGCCAAACAAAGCAACGCTGGACGACAGCTTACCACCCACAGACCAATGACCTGACCGAGCGTCTAAATAAGGCAATCACCGACTTGCTGGCCACGTACGTTGACAGCGGACAGAATGTGTGAAATGTCATCCTTCCGTACTCGACTTTCGCAAACAATACCACCCTGCATGAAATTACGCAGATGACGCTATAAAGGTTGGTATCAGTCAACGCCAGGAGCCCCGCAACAGCGCTCGACACCATGCTACGTAACGTCACGATGATCAAAACTTCGACGTCACCGTCTACATTCAGCTGGCCGAAGGAGACCGACAACTCGACCGTCTGCGCACCCAGTGCCAGGAGAAGACGGACAGACGTAATCACAACTTTCGACGACGCCACGTAGTATACAAGCCCGGCGAACCTTTCTGGGTCTCGACTCCGACACGCCGACGTGGACACTCTGCAAAACTTTTCTGGTGATACTTCCTGCTACATACGTCTGTTAGGTTCGTTTATTAGAAGCACACTGGAAATACATGGATACGATGGGTCTGTTTTCGGGGGAGAGGGCAGCGTGCCCTCGGAGCTCTGGCCTTAACCGAAACTCGCGCACACACTGAACCCGAAAGTCACGAACACCACACATCCCTCCCCACTATGTCTGAGTCACCACTGATCTTGGTAACGGTCGGGGGCACGACGACGTCTAGGAGGCCGCTGTGGTGGTCCCTGCAGAGTGTCGTCGGATGGGAGTGGCGCTGGCGTGGCACAGCACTCTGGAGCGCCTGCAGTCGGCGCCTCTTGCTGATTGTCATCCTGGCTGTCTGGGAAGAAAAACGGAAGCAGCGAAGACTGGCGGGGATTTCCCGGTGACTGTTGTAGAAGCGTTGTCATGAGTTGCTTCTTGTCTCGTGGTGTGAATATGGTTTTTGTGTCGTCGCACGACACCTCTGTCCGTGCTCACCAACCAAGACCGACCACCTACTTGTTTGGTGATGGTTCCTTTCATCCATGCCGGGTTGCCTGCGAAGTTCTTCACGTAGACCATTTGGTTTTTGCGAATGCGCCGTTCGTCCTTTCCTCCCTCGTGCGTGAGCTGGGAGTGAGTCTGAGGGCTTCAGGTATGTCAATGCGGTCGGAAGTTCACGACCAAACATCATCATGGCGGGTGTTTTCTTCGTGCCGGCATGCGTTGTCGTGTGCTGCTTTAGAAAAAACGCGAAACTCGGTAGGCGATAGGGACGTCTTTATCTCTTGCAAGCGCTTGCTTGAGCTCGAAGACCATGCGTTCCACTTGACCATTCGTTGCGGGATGGTATGGAGGACTCGTGACATGTTTCACTCCATTTCGTTAGAAAAAATCTTCTGCTTCTACCGAGACGAAAGACGGCCCGTTGTCAGTGACTATTTTTGGCGGTACACCAAAGGTTGCAAAAAGGTTTCTGCATTCCTTGATTAGGTGTTTTGACTGTATGCTCGTCATTTGCCGTACTTCAAGCCATTTGCTGAATGAGTCAACGGCAAGCAAGAACATGCCGCCCTCAATGGGTCCTGCGAAGTCCATGTGAATTGTCTCCCATGGTTGCGCTGCTCTTGGCCATTCTGGAAGCGGTGGCTTCGCTGGTGCCCTTCGGTTTTCCTGGCATGGTCTGCATTCTTGGGCAGTTTTTTCTATGTCTTTGCTGAGGCTAGGCCACCAAAGGTAACCTCTTGCATAGGCCTTCATAGCGACGATGCCCCTGTGCCCTCAGTGAATAATCTTTAAAGCTGCGGGACGAGCTGCGATCGGAATTATTACCCGAGAGCCCCTGAGTAGGCACCCCTGGAGCGTCGACAGCTCGGGCGCTAGCTTCACATAAGGTCGCAAGTCATCGCCTTTCATTTCTCGTAGCTTTCCTTGCTGGGCTGCTTGCATAACTGCTGAAAGCGTTTTGTCTTCGCGCGATAGCAGTGCAATGCGTTTGGTCGAAAGTTGGGGATCAATCGCACATTCAAGCATCAGAAGATCGCCGGGAGGCGATGGTTCGTCGTCATCTCCTTGCAGTGGCAGCATGCTCAATGCATCTGCGTTCCGATTTCGACTGCCTTTTCTGTAAACAAGGTTGTAGTCGTAAGCGGACAGCTTCAGGCACCATTTGGTCATGCGTGGTGACAAGACTTGGGGAAGCGGCTTTTTCGGCCCAAGGAGGCTGAGTAGCGGCTGGTGATCAGTTGTAATAGTCACATGTCTTCCAGTTATATACTTCTGCAAATGATCAACACCGAATATCAGGGCAAGTCCTTCTCGATCTAGTTGGGCATAACTCCGTTCCGCCTTGCCAAGCATTCGGGACGCGAAAGCAATAGGTGCTTCTGCTCCGCTTTCATCCACTTGCGATAAAATGGCGCCAACACCATTGGGCGAAGCGTCGCATGATAGGAGAAGAGGTTTGCGCTCGTCATAGTGAGCTAGCACGGTGCTGTCGCGAATGAGTTTCTTTAACTCTTCGAATGCTTTTTGGTGCTTCTTCTCCTATATCCATTGTGTTTCCTTATGCAAAAGCGTGTACAGTGGTGAGGCCACTGTCGCTGTGTCCTTGAGGAAGCGGTCGTAGAAAGCAAGAAAGCCTAAAAATGCTTGGAGCTCAACTCTATTTTTCGGCGCTGGTGCTTCCATGATAGCTTCAACCCTCGCTCCATTTGTATGCACACCTTGTTCATCGATGCGATGTCCTAGGAACTCCACATTTTTGTCCCCAAATCGGCATTTGTCTTTCTGTAGGCGTAAGCCCATATTAGCCAGTCTTGACAACACTTGGTCTAGCCGTTCGTTGTGTTGCTCTGGCGGTTCTCTGCAGACAATTATGTCGTAGAGGTACACGCTGGTGCCAGGAATTCCTGCGAGAGTTGTCTCCATAATTTTTTGGAATATTGCTGGTGCTGCTGAGATTCCGAATGGAAGTCTCTTGACTGCATACAGTCCATTCATGGTATTCATGGTCAGTACTTTTGCTGTGTTTTCAGTGACCGGAAGTTGCTGATAGGCTTGAAATAGATCAAGCGTTGAGAACACCCTTCCACCGCTGAGAGTCGACAGCACCTCCTCACTGGTGGGAAGCGGATATGCCGCTTTTACGGACGCTGCATTTACCGTGCTTCTATAGTCCCCACACAGTCTTAACAATCCGGACTTTTTCCGAACCAGCACCAAGGGTGTTGCCCAGTCCGAGTGTTGCACAGGTTGCAGAATGCCCTGTTGCTACAAGCGATCTAACTCTTCCTTCACAGCTGGTCTGAGCGCAAGAGGAACCAGTCGCGCCTTGAAAAAGCGTGGTGGGACGTTTGGGTCTAGCTCAATGTGAACTGGTGGTCCCTCGTACCTTTTGATATCTTCGTTAAAAACAAGTACGTGCTTTTCTAATAGGCGGTGCAGCACTGCGGGCTCTGTGTGCGTTGCATCAACCGTCTGATTTACGCATTCCAGCCGGATATTGAGAGTACTGAACCAATTACGGCCCAGAAGGTTGCATCCGCTACCTTCCATGACATGCAATGGAAGAACGTAATCTTTAGTGTTGTACCGCACTTCTACTTGAGCAGTGCCAACGAGGCTCAAGTGCTCTCCTGACCACGTGTGAAGGTTTAAGTCTGATTGGGCTAGAGGAGGCGGTTTTGTAGGCCAACTCCCTGCATAAGTTTCCTTGCTGATTAGCGAATACGCTGCACCAGAGTCAACTTCAAATTCCAGAAGCTTGCCGTTAATGCGTAGCGGCACCATGAACTTCAGGCATGCTTGTGGGCTTTTTACTGTATTGAGGCCCCATGCTGACCTGTCTCCAGACTCTTCCATGCTTGCAGGTTTAGGCTCCATTTGATGCGTAGCAGTTTTGTGTTGTTTTTTATTTGCGACGCAAGCTCTTTCAATGTGCCTAATTTTCTTGCAAATGTTGCATGAAGAATTCCGGAACTTGCACTCACCCGGATCGCGCGAGCCGTCGCATCTGTATCAGTGTGCCTTGCGTGGAGTGTGCTGCTCTCCCTTTGCGCCTCCTTTCTTGTGGATTGTTTTGTGCACTTCTAACATTTCTGTTTCGAGCTTGATGCTCTTTTGCTGCAGGGCAGCGCTCTCCGCTCTCTCGGCGAGGTCGAAAGCCTTCTGGAAGGTAAGGTCCCTCTAGGCGAACAGACGCTGTTGAACGAGCTCGTTTCGGATACCGCAGACGAAACGGTCGCGTAACATGATATCCAGGGGGAGCGCGGTGGTTGCGGCGGCCGTGGTCGCCGTCGCCTCAGCCGCGGGCAATGCCCCGACGCCGAAGTTACAATCCGCGGCGAGTTTACGTAAAGCGGCAACGTAAACAGCAGGGGACTGGCCTGGTTGTTGGCGCGTCTTTGGAATTTGCAGTGACAGTACAGCTCAGATGGGCGTGGGTCGTAATGTGCAGCCAAGGTTTGGACGATTTCATCATACGGCACTTCTCCTGGGCTCTTTGGTGCGACCAGTGCGCGGACGGTTTCAAATGTCTCCGGTCCGCACAGTCAGGAGCAGGGCTCGCTTCTTGTCGTCAGCTGTGATGGAATTCGCCACGAAGTAAAATCCAAGGCGTTGAATCCATGACGTCCAGGCCTTCCCCGAGAAGGGCTCAATGGAAGCTTGAAGAGACGCGATTGGCAGTGGACCACACCTGTATAACTTCAGTGGGTTTTCGTTTCCCTCGTCGCCAGTGCTACATACGTCTTTTAGGTTCGTTTATTAGAAGCACACTGGGAATACATGAAGACGATGGGTCTGTTTTTGGGGAGAGGGCAGCGTGCCCTCGGAGCTCTGGCGGTGGAATCTCTTGTGGCCTAAACCGAAACTCGCGCACACACTGAACCCAAAAGTCACGAACACCACACTTCCATCCATTAAGGTGATTAGATGACTCGGCGCTCTAGACTACGAAGTCATCCCCGACGGCACTGCGAATTTTTACGGCGCAGTACACGGCCCGAAGTCGTTAATGTTGTGCGTCTAAGGCCGTTCTATGCGCGTTAAGAGAACTCAGGACTGTGGTTTTGCTTGTTTAATTATTGCTCTTTCGTATGGCATGCATCATTTCAATTTTATGTTGTGTTTTAAGCATCGGGGCGATGCTTTTTTCAGAAGGGGTCATTGGCGCCCGCGAAATTTTGTTGTTAGGAGTTCACCCGCGAATATTGTTAGCAACACTCGGCGCTGATCGCCCCGCAAGATTTCAGAAGATTCGCGACTGTGAGAGTTCCTTCGGCTAAAATTACACGAAGGATGAAATTCGTCAAGTTTATTCGAGAGCTTACACGAGCACCAGCATTAAGGCTCCACTGTTCGATGCCGCCTGTACTAATGCCGATGGGCCTCACCACAGATCAAGTTATCTACAGCGAACGCTATGTTCACTGCTATCAGTGTACAGCGCGTATTGCTCGCTGGCAGTCTCCATTTCCGTTTCCTGGGCACAAGTTCGCCCAAATGAAGAGTTTCGTCTCTCAAACGCCAACTGCTGTTTTCGTCAACAACACGACCTCGTGTCAATATCATCGTTATAAACGCTTCTTTTAGAAAAGATGGCAGTACTTTGTGATTAGCAATACTCATGTCGTTTATAAGGTAAATGCCAAAATTTACTTATAAGAGGGAAAAACAGCCCAAAATTTCTTGCGGGACACACAACATGAAGAAGGCACGACAACAACAAATTTACTTACGTTGTGAACAAGTAAACGATTACACTTTGATTTACTTTGCCCTGTTGTGTTCCCAAGAGGTTATCAAGCGTCTTTTGCCCATCTAGAGCACCTGGGGTGTCATTCAATTGAACAAGCACTGTATTTAGCTTCAGCTGCAATACAAGAAGTTGGATATAAGAATACACGTCGTTTCGGGTCGTAATATGTGCGTGATAATAAAGGTTATGTTTCACATTTGTGATGGAGGCATGAGCTATACGCAGCACAATTTTACGGCATATTGGTACAGTGTCGTAAGGTGGCCGCGGGGCACTGCGTTCAACCGTTTCACATGATCACAGCATTGATGCTTTTTTCTGAGCAGTGCATCTGCCACAGTCCACATCGCACAGCTGTGAATATGTTTCCCCGCTTCTATGATTGTGCCACATAGAGCTGTTATATGCAATATACACCGTAAAAGGTCAATATGGTCTTAAATTACAAGAAAGAATCCCTGGAATAACTCTAACATATCATAGTATTTGAGATAAACTTGGTTATTTGTGTTTGTCTGCCAAATAATACACACTAATATGAACCCATTAGAGTACCTGAATCCTTAGCATCCAGCTAGTGTGTCTTGATGCCCTCAACACTTCGTTGCATCTGTGTATTTTACAGCGAAAGCTGTTATGAGATCCCAACAAGGGGTCGTTTCTGCGCCGTAGTTGTCCGCCGCCGCCGCCGCCGGTGTCCGTAACCAATATCGCACGAAATAAGAAAAAAACTAAATAAACAAAAAACACCTGTGACAGAATGGGAATCGAACCCGGGTCCTCTGCCTGGCAGCCCAGCACTCTACCACTGAGCTACGCCACTGCTTGAAACTGCGGTGCAAACTGACCCTAGGCAGGCTTCATATCGGGTAAGGAATCGCGTTAACGTGTGTTGTAAAGCGTTTTAGAGCAGTAAAGTAAGAACCAGGCGTCACACAATGCGAATTGCGTAACGAGTGGGTAGTTCGATGCTCCAACCCATTACAAAAGCCTGAGGCATAATTCTTCATCGTCGTCAGTCACAGCATCAACAAAGTGCACATAATTCGTTACAAGAGTATAGCGGGCACCGCGCTTTTCTGAAGAATGACGAAGAATGGCATAGTAGACGATTCCCCACCACACAAAAATTATTATGATTTATAGCGTAGTGGGTACCATGCAAGTGGGCTTGTAGTAGTTGCCCCAAGAGTGTTTAAAAAAAGGCTAAAGGCCACTCTCCCAGCTTTCGCTGTGGCTGTGCTGCGCCTTCTGCGCAGGCCTGGCGGTTTTTTTTTTCTTAAAACTGTGTGGCAGGTCTAAAGCAGTTATTTTGTCGCTGCGCAAATTCACTCAAACAAGACACTATGTACTCTTTACAGCACCTTAATCACTGTATTGCAGGAATAATTGCATGGCGTGCAGCTGTGATTATATGTTGCACAACGATGTGCTTCACTAAACATTGGCACTAGTGTTTATGACTTTACTTTGATGTATCAGTGTTTCAGCCACAAAAACTGTTAGCAAGGCTCGGCGCAGACCACGCTGCAACGTTTCGGGTGTCGAGATTGCTTCTGTCTCTTTTTTGTTTGGAGAATATGTGCACGACCCGAATGGACAAGTTTATTCGAGAGCTTAGGTGAGCACCAGCGATTGCGCTGGAAGGTTGGATAAATTATATATGAAACGCGACGCGTTCCATCGATAATCATATTACTGAGGACTGACGCTGGGACCGGGACTATCAGTGTACAGCACTTATTGCTTTTAGAACCACGCAGTTATTTATCTAGTATGGGCGAGCGCGGAGTATACTTTGCGTAAGTGCCTTATGACGGAATGATGTTACAAACAAGGCGAGGGTAAGCGCATGCCCAGAATGCGCGCTCAGCAGGTCTTAGGGACTGGTACGCAGTTCCTTCTTGAGGACGTCTCCCTACAGCGACGCATTCCAGACGAATCATGTGTTTGGCTTATCTCATTAATGCAGGGGGGCGAGGCCTATCGTTAAACTTTATTTCCTCATTTGCTAGGTACAACGCTAACCTTCGTAACATCAACTACGAGCAAAATAATTTGCTTGCTCACTCTGCCTGTTCGCCTGATAGCCATTATCATGAGGTGATGTTCTAAAGAAGGAACATCCTACGAGACGATGGTCCCAGTTGAACACGCTTTGCTGGCATGCACTTATTCTTTCCGAATTTTCAACTTGGCTCCCTCGTACGGCGCTAACGAAAAGAGAACTAGCTGCTCGCGCACGCTAGTTAGAGATCTCGGCACCGGTGCTATCACTGTTTGTTTCCCGGGACCAAGTTCGCCCAAATAGTACTTTGTCTTTATTAGCCCGAGTGCTGTCTTCACAGTCACGCACACGTGACATCTGAGGATGCGCCGACGGCTTCACTAAACGACAGCAAGCTGACCAGGAACTCAGAGACGTTGCGGAATGCCTTGAGGGCATGACAACCGTCGTACCAATGGTATTCAAGCGAGCACTGGTGCCATTTTTCTTGCGAAACGGCATTCTGTTAAACGAAAACTTGCCGGCACTTCGAGCGAACTACCTTCTCGCCATGTTGTCAGCGTTGCGTCCAGAAGTTCTGGAAGCTTTACATGACGATCCCTCGCCTGGACACCTTGAATTTTTTCGCGCACTCGCAAGGATATAAGGAAAGTCCTACCGGCGTCCTCTCAATGCCGCTTTACCCATTATATAAGGACTTGCTGAGGTTTTAAGCGCCGGCAGACACCACTGACCAGGTCACCCGGATTTCGGGAGCGCATAAATCTACCTCGCCGGCCGTTCAGGAAAACTAATTGGACCGATTCCGGACGTCGAATTGCAGAAATAAAAGGTTCATCGTAGCTACCTCCTGCACCATGCGCTACGCCGAAGCGAAGGCCCTCTCCTCCAAATGCTTGCCACCAAGGTAGACAAGTTCTTCGTCTAGAACGTCGTCCCGCGTCATGGCACCCAAAGGGTTCTCATTACCGTCAGAGGTATCCCACAAGGGGAGAAATGCGGCCTTGTTAGTAAGACAAGAGACAATAATTAGCGCCAGGAAATACAAGGACGAGAAGGCGAGTACAACACGTGTGCTACATCCGCAGCCTATGACATAGGCGGAATTAGCACGCGTTGAGCGTGCCCTCCAGGCCATGACCCACGCACTGAGTGACTATGTGTTAAAGTCACGATGTTCAGAAAGGCCCGGCACGTTTTGTTCGAGTAAACGGAATGGGACCAAAGTGTGGCAAACACACCACCTTCATTTTTTCACAAACATATATAAATAAACACACAGATGAACACTCAGGATGTCACAACAACAAAACAACTACAACTAAGTGCTATGACTACACAAAACAACCGGCGTCTCTCACAACGCGTAAATCAACGCATGTGGGTAACCGATGGTCGCTTACACGTGCAATCGGACGTGGTCCCCAGGCCGCCGCTCGTTGCGTCTCTCGGCACCGATGTGGTGAGGCGCTTTTCTGACGAACAGGGTTGCCAGGTACTCAGAGAGCAACCCGCCAAATTCAGACCCAATAATAGCCCAAAAGTAGCCAAATGTTATTATTAAAAATAGCCCAAAATAGCCGAAAAGAATACATTGTATAAAAAGGTTTCTGTTTATTATTTTAATACAGATAGAGTTTATCAATGAACACAACAATGAAATGAAGCAAGATTAACAAATAAAAAGCCAAATTAAAACAAGCAACACCTTTTATAGCGAGTTAGCGATATGACATGCATGTCTTCGAGTCTGCTGCTCCTCAATGCAAGAGCGCATATCTTCTGCAAAAAGCAGGAACGGAAGTGATATTCCGCCTTGCTTACTAGCATTTTGTATTTTATTGCTGCTCTTTGTAGGTAGATAAGACTTGATGAAGCGTCTAGCGAGTTAATTTGTCTGTCTTCTTTGAAGTGAGGCCACAATCTCAGGATTATAGCCAAAGGAAAGGGGAACCTCATGAAGCAGAAGAATGGCTTGTTTATTACTTAAAGCGAATAACTAAAGCTAAACGGTGTGCATCACATCGAACGCTTATGTCGGAAGTCATTTGAAGTGAAACAAATGTAAAGTGCTAAATTGTATCATCTAAAACCAACGGTGATGCGTAGAGTTCGATGATTGCAGGCATTACGCTTAAAAATAATTTAAGCATCTTGGCGTGTGCTTTCATATACACTTTGATTGAAATCCACAAATTTAATTTATCCACCGTGAGAATGAACGACTCAGCAGCCACGCGAAACCGGCAAAGGAAGCTTCGCTTTGAAAGCAAAGTAATTCATTATTACTGACAAACACAACTGTCTGGTGAAGGCTGCTGATACCTAAAGAATGCAAAAGGACATGGAAAGTATAGTACAAAGATTGAATGAAAGATAACAACACACGAAAACACTTGATGCACATCGACACTGAGGCGCAACAACCAATAAAGAGGAGAAAAGGCGCTAGAAAATGAGCGTTTGAAGCGAAAGGCAGGGGTAATAGCCCAAAAGTAGCCAAATAGCCAACGACCAAAAAAGTCCAGCCAACTCCAGAAAAATGTAGCCCAATTTGGCTATTTATAGCCCAACCTGGCAACCCTGCTGACGAACCATGGTCCTCCAGCGTCGCCCGAACCCGGGAGCATGAGGCGCGTGCCGGCAGTCACTCCTGGCACGCCCCCACTCCACTCTGGGCCGTGCGCCGTGGACGGGGCAAGGCGGGCGGCCGCAAGCCCGGGCTCGTTGAAGGTTGGCGTCGTAATGGCTTACCTGTCCCGGCAGCTTAATGCACGGCCGGCCAGCTGTACGACCGGAGCATGGAGACAGCAGCTCACCGAGGCTGGAACTCAGGTTGGCCTCCAAGCTCTGCAGCCGTGGGGCAAGACCCAGACTGCCTGGTCTTCCGCCGTCTTCTCCGCCGTCCTGGCCACCCCGTTCTAGTCTTCGCGCCCGTCCTCCAAGATGGCTTCTTCCGCGCACCTCTTCGCGCTTCTTTTTCCTCTTCGGTTTGCACTTCTTCACGTTCCATTCATTTCTTCTGGCGTCTTCGTCTTCTTTAACACCTTTCATTTGCAATCCCTGACAGCTGGTAAAGGTAACGTCAACAATCTCAGCGTAGTCATTTTGCTGCCGACTGTCAGCGGCTTCACTTCGATTGTCTGGGTTCGATTATGTCAAGTTCTGCGTCTTCTGCTCGCCGCTCACAATACTTTGTCGTGTGCTCGTGAGCGTGTGATCAATGGGAGCGAACATGTCAGCTGCATTGCGTGAGAGCATGTAATGAAACAGTGCCCGGTGACTTACAGCAGTGGCGTTTCAGGTACGGCAAGAAGGAATGTCTGTGTCTCGGACAGCTGCAAAGGTCGTTTATAAAAGCTTCCTGGTAGCACTGAACATGCCACTGGCGTCTCTCTACGCTTTTCCGCGATACTTTGAAGGTTGGCCTTACACAGTCAGAGATATGTGCTGTTCTTTGGAGCTTGGGCTGCATAGATGGGCGATACGCACCAGCATGGACGCCTGGCTAGGGACGGGACAGTGTGTGTATGTATGCGAGCACGGCCGCTCGATAACCAAAAAAAATATTAGATACGGTTCCTTGCGTGCCCCGAAAGCGGCGTGAATCGCGTAGATGAGACTACTCCCGCTTTGGCGCCACAACGCGGGTCGCACCACGGTTGATTATAGAAAAGAAGAGTGTCCTTTTGATGAGGGTTTTCGTGAGGAGCCACGGACTCTTGGAAAATATTATTGGTGATAAGGTCATCAAAACTCCTCTGCATGTATCATTTTCTTCGAAAAAGAAGATTTTTATGAAATTGTTAGGGCTTTCAACGCCATTCAGTGTCACACGCAAATTCGTGGTAGCAGACGTTGACATCCTTTGTTGTCGCTAAAAAATGATAAGTAACGCAGCGGCCTCGCGGCATGCTCATATGTGGCTCAATGATAGCTTCTCGCGCAAGCCACAACCCTCGTTTTTTCTCAATTTTTTGTTGTAAAGGCGCGTGGCTGCACGGCAACTGGCGCCAACGCGGATGGAACTGTCGAGACAGCATCGCCGTTTGTGTCAGCGTGTTGGAGAGCGACGCAACAGGCCGCACATTTTTTTATCGAGCGGACGGGACAGAAGAATCGACACGCGCTAATGATTTTCTGGGAAATGCGGATGCATTTCACCTTTAATAAATTGTTGAATAAATCGTTTGTTGTTGTTATCCACCCTAATGCCTACTTTCGTCCTGTTCACAACTTTTATCCCTGTTCTGTGTTCTTGCTATACTCGCCGACAAATTTTCTTGGCAATGCAGCGAAGGCTACAGAGCCAAATCGCGCGTATCCTACCGCCAATGAATGTAGTCCCACAATAGTGTCCTCATTTTCTACGTGAGATATGAAAAATACTCCCTTCATTTCTTGGATGTTGCTCTTTGACACAGGACGCAGATCACACCAGCAAGATATTAATAGTTGTTTTAATTTATTCGTTGTCAATACGCGTTTTTGAACGCATCAGAAAGCCACGCCTTTTACTTGTACCTCGAACGCCAAGCGGCGTCTGCGTTGATAGGAAACGCTGATCGCGCACAGCCATCACTTTCCACAGTGGTACGGAACGCATGACATACCGGACTACTTCATGTAGGTACATGTGCAGAAGCTCCGCCCATGTAGCTTTCCCTTCATTGCCAAGAAAAGTTGTCCGCGAGTATAGCCATCATAGCCCAAGCGTGCGTCTGCAGGTGCTTCCTCGTCGCTGCTCGGACTGGCGTCTATTTCAGAGTCGCTTCTTTGCAGACGATCGAAGCGAACATTTTTCGCAGCGATTCCCAATTCCTCAGTGTTTTCCAGTTCCCAATTCCTTCATCGCTTGAGGATACTGATGACTACGGGGACGAAGATGGTGGTGGTGACGAAGGCATGACCACACGTGTGGGCCTAGCAGACCAAATGTCAGCTGAAACTCGTGTCACCGTCTTGTGTCGCCACGTGGTCAGGTGAGTCCCTTTCGGGGCGTGACCGCGGGAGGTGACCACGTGGCAGCGCTGCCAGCGCTGCATATCGGTGGGCTTGGCACCCGTCTTGAATTGGAATGGTTACTGCTCCTTCTAATCAAAATTAGAGATATTTATTCCTGCCTGTTTTGCATTAGCAGTAGCGAATCGTGACAAGGGGGGTCTATAACTACACGTAGATAACAAAAAATGCGATGTATGCTTAAAGTTAATGTCATGGCTCCTTTAGTAGCCGGAGTGCCTTCTTCAAAATGACCCCGTGACAATTGTATTGAGGCAGTCCGAAAGTACATCATGCTCGTGGTGCTAGTTGGAATTAAACAAATTCGTGAATAATTTTGTGATGACATGAAAGTTTCGATCAAAGACTGATATCATCAACTAATCAAAGGACCGGTGATGGTCTACCTGAGTGATTGCTGAAGCTGGTGCAAGCATAGAAAACCTGTCACCTACTACATGCAAAACAAACACGAAATTACGAAGACGAAGGAAGCTACGCATCTCTTGTTTTGAGAGGTATTAAAAAAAAAAAACAGAAGGCAAACAGGTGCGACGCAACAATGGCATCCTAAGAAACAGGATGTAGCAACCATTCAGTCACCTTGCCTCCGTACGCTTCGTTAACATCGATTGCCATGGTACTTGGGATCTTTCAAATTTTTGTAGTCTCTTCTTGTGGTTTGCGCAAATTTTCCACTGTGAAATAACCAGTCGACCACCTTACGAGAGCAGTTGAAAAGCTTATGATTCACGGAAAAACCGTCCATTTACTCCGGCGCAAGCGTTCGAGTTCGCAGCCTCGCAATGAAGGCTGACTTGCCGCGGCAATTTTCATAGTATCACCAGTATCACCGTCGCTTTCCAGTTGAGACCAGTCGTTCCACTTGTCTCGGTTCAAGGACGGGAAACGCACGGGCGGCCAGTCGCTGAGAGTGGCATGCAACATGAGCATTCGTTGAAGTGGCCTGCTATCCGTTGTCGAAATTATCACCGGCGCCCATCTGCTTTTCGTCGCTGATGCCAAGTTGTCATTGGTAGTTATCTCCGCGATCTCCGTTAGTGGCGGAGATCGCCAACGCGGCCAGTCTATTCGCCTGGTGCGCGACTGATGGTGGCGCTGCGAACCGCGCTTGTATGACGTCAGAGCGGCGATTCGCGCGCTTTCGCCTGCTACGTAGGCCTGGCACCGTGTAGAAACCATCGTATTGCATGGTAAAACTCAACAACGCAGCAATTCAGTTAGTTATCTTGTGTATGGTGGCTACCGATGCTGTTCGAACAACCGTAGGTATCTGCTTTTGACAATCAATTTAGAAGCATCGTGCTTCGTTTCTTAGAGCTGCGGCCGCCTGTGTCCGCGGCGAGGGCTGCGCAATGGCAAAGTACTGCTCCGTGCCTCAGTGTATTTCTTCCGTCCGTAAAAAGGGCGTTAGCTTTCACAACTATCCTAAGGACCCGAAGCTGAAGAGGAAAGGATAGTCAAGCTCAGAATGAGAAAGCGCCCCACGCTTCATCGAACGTGTGCAGCAAGCACTTCGCTGACAGTGACTTATGCTATACCCGCCGTATGCGCCACTTTTCGCTAAGCTTGTAACCGTGTTTGAGTGCCTAGCCAGTACTTCAGCCATTTATTGCACGCAGGCTCTATGCAAAGGCGACTTACACCAGGTGTGGTGTCGTCCCAAAACCTGCCGCGAAGGCCTCTAGGCAGTGAGCCGACGACGCGGCCTCCGAATTGCTTCACTGGCAAGCGCGCCTCGTGAGTGCAGCTGAGTAGCCAGGATATTTGATACAACGGCTTTATTTGGTGGGTGTACGTACATACGTAGTTTACTCAGAAAGACAAGCGCGCGCCTTGCGGACTGTTGATTATAAATTCATAAGCGAAACCTGCTGCCGCTGTGTACACTCTTAGGTCCCGCTTAAAGTACTAGATATAGCCAGGAAACCGGGCATTTTTCGTCTGGTTTCCTGGTTATGGCCAGCATTTAGCCAGAACCTAATTAAGAGTGTAGTGCATAATCTGTAAAGGTTTTCACCTGAGACAGTGCAGACACTTTTTTAGAAAGCGGAGCGCTTTATGCTTTTCGTTATGCCACCTGCGCGAACAGAAACTCGACCCAGCTTGCCTTTTCCACGTTAATCTCTGTGGCCCTGTGCGTGGTATACATAAACAGCGATAACTATTTGTTATATTCTGATACCCAAGCGATGCCCCTGTGGGGTATTCATATCAACTACTACTTGATATCCTTCTCATTGAACCAACATTGCTCTATCAATGTGTATTCATTTTCATCGGCCAGGGGCTGCAACAAGGCCGCTCTTGCCCCCTTCCCCTAGTCACACCAGCACCTGCCCCTCAAGCCCCCCCTTACTGCGATACAACACGAGCTTGCGCCCTCAGAGCAAGACCCTGCCGACTTTCGTGACTGCAAACCAAGTATGAATATCTCAAATTTGGTAATTTGATGCATCTTTGCATTTCTAGTAAATGCTATGAACGATCGATTGACTGTCAAAGCAGTAATTAAAACAGCTGCCCTACAGTAATTATCTGATGTGTTGTTTGCTAATGCCAGAGTGGCAGAATTAATCAGAGATTATCACACCTTTCCTCATGTTCACTGTCACTAGCGATGCACTGCAAAAAAATATCCTAAGGAGAAGAGCGCCTGCCCTTGTCCTTGCGATAGTTGTGAAAGCTAACGCCCTCTTCACGGACAGACGAAGTACACTGAGGCATAGAGCAATCTTCACCACTGCGCAGCACTCGCCGCGGAGAAAAAAATTATTAGTATATAACATGTTCAGAAAAACTGAATGATCATTATTTGTCACGAACTCGATCGCCACGTCCACTTGTTTGCAGGACCAGAGCCTCGACGGTGATGCGATCTCCATTGACGGCCTCGACCGCGCGTTCAACAAGGTGGCCTGCGTCGTACATCACCTCGCCCTCGATGAGAGACCGCGACGTTTCGCAAGCTTTATCTACAGACTAGTATATGCTGGAGAAAGGCACGCTTACTGAAATATCGAAACACATGAACTAATTAGTATCGTATGGCGAAAACTGTAGATGACGAGCGAAAAACACTCACACATAGTTTCACTTTTTTACCAGCAATGCCGTCGGTGGCATCGGCGTGCTCGTCGGCCATCCGGGAGATCTGTTGGCCCTGTCGAGTCAGCCGCAACTAAAACAAGTTCACAATTGCACTCGAAAACATTCGTTGCAGGCGTTAGGTGGCCCTCACGAGGCTGTTGTTCGACAAAGTTCCCGCCTGAAGCAGACGATCCGCGTACATGAGCAGCGGCTGCTGCAGCGCGGTTGAGAGTGGAGTCCCCGCTCCGACGTCACACGCGAGTGGGCACCACTTGAATATCTCGAGGCGAATACCCGCGTAGGGGCTTCATGCAGTGAACAATACCGCCACCACAGGGTATAAGCAATGATCAATGACACTATACGTCGGACACCGGCGCCTATCCAGATGGTTCTTCGTCATCGCCGATCACAGCTTTACCGACGTGAAGCCGACTCGTTCAGCCATTTTGACTAAAATATTGCTATATGATCGGCGCCTAAAGAGTAACGTGACAACTCTTGCAGTACTTGCCCTGCAGTCCAATCTCACGATTTCTGGTATTTGTACAATTCGACTTATCCCAAAGTAAGACAACACACTGCTGAATACTTATAACGCGTGAAGCGTCGATGTAGCAAGCTGATCGCAAAACATATGCTTATACACCATTTCACCATCGCGGTCCTACCTGGAGGCGCGCTGAAATGAGGTTGCATTTTACCCTTCGTGATCTCGAGCACCGCATGACTCAGCTCGGCTTTATACATCCTTGCTACATCATTTAGTATTCACTTCACTATTTATTATAATTTATAGAAATTGGCGACAGGTGACATTGCGTTGATTACCGAGCTTTCGCTGTCGTCCCTAGCCTGGATCAGTGTCCACGTCTCCACATACGTATTGCGATCGCTTACGAGACATGAACCCAGCTAATGCAAGATCGATTTGATCACCACGTGCCGCCAAACATCTGTTGAATCAGGCACACTGCGAAGGCAGCAATAAGTGCTCTATTTGAGCAATTTTGTATTTACTGGTATTTCTTACACCTGTAAGAATGCGTCCCAGTTATTTCAAACGTTCAAGAAACATATTACACGCCAAATCTAGTTTATTGCCTTCTATGTTTGTACAATTTGTTTTACAAGCCACCCAGAGGAAGAGCAAAATAATTACGCTGTTACACTCAACGTGGAAGCTGTAGGAAGTGCAGAGCAGTGATTCGGTGGCCCATCAGTGACGGTGGCGTTCCAAACGCGCAGCCCACTGAGCTTCTATTGCTGGAAAAGAAACCTTCAGTTGTGATGCAGTCTCCCCAATCTCTGCTGCTCCCCCCATTTCACCCGCTTGCTCTACTATACTATACGCGGCTATGATGTGCTTTAGCGTCTCCCTCCTCCTTTCGCTACTCCCTTGCTCCTCACGCTACTCCGCTACTCCTCAAACGAAGCAACTGGTCGGCCAAATGGAACTGGTGACGACCGAACAGGCGCCGGCGCGGGCGAATAAGATGGTTGAATGGCCGCTCTGGCTGCGACGACCTGCCCGTAAGTTAGGGGCGCATCCTCCAGAGGTGGTGAACGAGAGAAATGCAAAGACTGAGTTACCTCTTTATGGGTAACTTTATGGGGCCAGATGATGTGTCTGTGCTGATGATGAGAGTCAAAGAAACGACAGAGTTACGCTGTTCTAGAGGCCGTCATGTGTGGGCAGGTTGCTTGCGCAACTCGTCGAAACTCTGGCACAACCTGGTGAGTTTGGCTACGGTTTATGGGTCCTTGGTTAAGTACATTTGAAGTACGTTATACGCTGTTCCCTTGAGTATCTGTTTGGTCTTGTCTGATTGCAGCATTGATGGGTTCGCACGCCTGGACAGGTCAGCAGCGTCTTTCTTGTAGCTGGTGATGTTCTCTCCTGGCTGTTGAGCGCTTTGACAAGTTGTGATTCTGCGTGAAGCTTTCGTCACATCTAGGCGGTTTAAGACTAGTGAAAAGGGTGTCTTGAGCGAAGCCGAGTTCGTTGTATCGGCTTCGTGATTCCGTAACCAGAGACTGACGACGCCAGCCAAGTAAAAAACTTACATAAATCAGCGTAGTCGCATCATCCCACTTGTTCGCTGCGCTCACCTTCTGGTAAGTAGCCGACCAGTATCCAAAGTCTTGGTCATCAGCGCCGCTTGAGATCGGTGGGTGACGCAGGGGAATCTGCAAGGCTCGAATCTGGAAGGTACCCTCGGTCGATGATTCACTCTAAGAAATAATGGAGTAAAAAGGGTGTCTTTTTGCTACACAACTATAATCGTCATCTACCCCGCGTACTTTCCTGGCGTTATCACCGCCGTCCCGGCACTTCCCGGTCACGAACGCCGCGCGCGTTATCAGCGTGACATATTATTCTTGATAGGAATGTGCCGAGAGCCGGGTTTTCAAGACAGGAAACGTGAGCAAGCCAGATGACGATTATTGTTGTGTAGCAGAAATACTCCCAAAATACTCGAGTTTTTCTTAGAGTGTTCTTCCAGCATTGCTGACGCTGGAGGTATGGTGTGGCTTCGTAGATCCAGCTTAAAGGCTACCCAGCACTTTCTCCAAATCATAAGGGGCTTTACTGAGAAAAACCAGCAGCCTGGCCGGAGGGGCTTCAATCACTGTCACTTGCTCTCTGGGCTCTTCATCTTAGTAATCTGCTGCAAGTGATTTTGTCTCTCCTCCCTCCCTATATTGTGGGAATCGTCGTGCATAAAGTAGGACGAACACGTGAATATGCAACGTGGACAGCCGTGTCGAAAAATAAAGCAGGCAGATTTATAAACCAGCCTTATTCTTATGTCATATTTTCTTTCAGTTTTTGTACTCTATACGTACATTATAAGGGCACAAAATGGTAACATAGTACAAGGTAACTGAAAGAGTGCTTTGTAAATACTGGTCTACGTTGTTGATCAACGCAAAACTGATGTGAAAAACAGAAACTAAGGATAAGGTTTGTTTGCGAATGCGGGTCTTAGTCTCTGGGTACAGTGCAAAAGGCATGCAGGACCCTTAAAACTATTCTCATGGCAGTTAAAAAACAGTGCGCACAGTACACTTAGTGACGTGACATCGCACATTTTTTGGACATGGATATGTTCCTCATAATCCATGTCTTTGTAATTAGTAGATTAACGTACAATCTCAGCTACCTAATACTACCTAGAACTCAGCAGGTCTGAGCTTTTGCAAGCAGATAGTCTCAGTCGTAACAGCAATAAAGCTGAGCTAGGCCTACCGACGCGAACACCCACAGGTCATCTTCTAAGCGTGATGGCCTACAAAACCTTCGAGGATATTAGGGCCGTCGTGCTTATATTATAGCGAGAAAGACACTATATATCGCCCAAGGGTGGGAAAATGTTACATTCTTTATGCTATCCTTTCGAGCAGCAATAGAGTGACGAGAAAGTTGTGCCACTTTCCGCTCATGCTCCTGCCCAAATTCAAGCCAATTCTATGCCGAAAAATACGAATCTCCTGTATCATCCCGCGCGTCGCGAAGCCAGAGCCAGGTACTTTCCCAAGCAGTATGGAAATAACCCGGTCACGCTTTCACGGACTCAACCCGCTGCTACACACAACGCTTTTCACTTATCGCTGTTGGCTCAGCACGCAGGCCAGGTTATCCACCGGAGCTTCATCCAATGCACGCTCAGCGAACACGGCTGACGCACTAGTGGTAGTGCTCGCCATCAAAACGATAATCAAGATGCGGAGATGTCGTATCCTCACGGACTCCTCGGGATATCCTCGAACACCAGCCTCGACGACAGCGATACTCAATGCCACATTCCCGGCTATTCTTAAAATAAGCGCATGATTGGGGCTGCCTGCAGACAAATGCATATCAGCGCATACGCAAACATGACATGCACCCAATAACATACGCCGGTGCTTGCTTGCGGTGTGGAGGAGATCTACTCTCACTCACATTGCGTGGGAATGTGAACTCAGGCGATCCAAAATTAACATGGCTCGTATTTCAACACGCAGTCGTAACGCAGCAGTGGGAAACCTGGTTCGCCAGCGAACAAACGGAGGCTGAAGCAGCGCTCATCCACTAGACACGGTGTGCTGTTGAGGCTAGTGGAGCGCTGGAGTAGGGGTCCCACCGACGACCTCCTCCAATCCCTGCTTTTCAAAACGTTTTAAATGCGAATGCATTTCATAGTGGGGCTATGTGAGGCATCCGGCGTTGTCCAGCGTTGTCCAGCGTTGTCCGCGGAGGAGGAGGAGGAGGATAGGTTGAGGAGGTAAGCGCCGGCAGGTGTTAGATGTGAAGCATCTTATGGCGAAGCTTAATCCGGTGGTGGTGGTGTGCGGCGTGACCACCCTTACTGCGCATGCGCAAACCCTTTAAAAAAATAAAAATAAAAAACCTCCTCTCTCCCTCTCTCTCCTCTAGGCATCCCTGCCCACGGCAACCACACCCTCACTGCGCATGCGCCTGCCCTCCTCTCTCCCCCTGCTACACTCCCCCCTCTCTCCTCTAGGCATCCCCTGCCAGCGGCGTCCACACTCCCATTGCGCATGCGCGTCCCACCTCTCTCTCCTCCGCTCCCCCCCTCTCTTCTCTAGGCATCTCTGCCCGCAGCGTCCACCCTCCCACTGCGCATGCGCGCACCCCCCTCTCTCCTCTCCTACGCTCCCCCCTCTCTCGCCTCGCGACGCCGACACAGGCAGCGTCTGCTAGCGAGTTTCTTGGTTGAAAAAAACCGACTGCTCGCGCTGCACAACCGTTCACTGGCCACCCCGTATATATGGCAATGGATCTTGACCTCCAAGGTGGTGCCGGTGGGAGATTTCTCCTGTGCGTTGTTGAACAATAAAAATTCGCAGCGTGCGCGTTAACTAAAAGCGGACTGCGAGTCTCTGTGTCCAGTCGGAGTCTTCTGTCTCTCATTGCACATTAGCAGCGATTGTCATGTTCCAGTAGGAAACACCGCTCCATCGCTGCGTGCTTTACGCATCCCCAGTTTTCTCTCCTGCGCAACGCTGCGATGAGCGCCAGCGTCAACGCCGCCGCCGGTGTAAGCGTTAGCGCCCGCTGCTTTCACATCTACGCATGGTTCCCTTTAGCGGAAGATGGTGTAATTTTTTCTCTCCGCTCTCACTCCCTCTCCCATAGCAACAGCTGCGGGCGCGCGCGCTTATCCTCGCCCCTAGCAACCGGAGCAGGTGGTGCGGGCGGAGTAGCGGAGAGTGAGTGTAGAGGAGGAAGCGCGCTCTGGTGTGTGAGGGCGATCGCATCGCGGAAGCTCGGCGGAGCTCCCGCGTGTGTGGAGAGTGTAGCAGAGGGTAGCTGCAGTGCTTCGCCGCTCCTTCTCTCGCCGTTCGCTCTCTCTCCTCCCTGCGCCCCACACTCCCGTCCGCTCGCTCGCACGTATATATAAATGGAGTGAAGCGCGCGCGAAATGCATTCGCATTTCCTCACGATTCCCTTCGGGGAGGTGGGGGCATTTTTTTTTTTCAAATACATGATTGCGGTGTCCAAAGAACTAAGGACTAGCAGCCATATATATAAACTTTTAGGTAAATTCACTACCTGCATGTTTCCGAATTTTAGCATTTTTGAACAGTTAGGAATTCTACACCGTAGAACTTACAAGTACTTCTTCAAAGACCGATTTTGGAAAATAGGGGGAATGGAGCATCTTACGTCCTTGATCGTGAAGACATCAAATGTTATCTTCACATTCTGTTTGTGAAACTCATTTTCCATCTGTAAAAAAAGCAAACGATAAGTAATGCTCATCTGGTGCTATGTATGGGGAAGCTCTGTGACGCGACATTAAACAGACGGCGTACAATGAAAGAACATGTAGGGCAAAAAAAAAACCGCCAGGCCTCCGCGCAACGCGCAGCACACCCACAACGAAAGTTGGAAGGGCGGCCTTTCTACACACATACGCCGGTGCTACACACATACGCCGGTGAGAAAAGCCGCACAGTTTTACTTGCTTTATAAAATAATACCTAGTGCGGGCTCGCCAGTGAACATCACGCATAAGGCAAGTAATTTGCTTCAGCTCGGGCCATACTTGTCGTTACGAACGACAGAGCTCCTGGGCTTGCTACGGCGCTTGTGCTGCAGACATATGGAACTTAGTTATCGCCACAACGGCAATCCGCGTGCGCCTGCGTCGTCTAGCTTAATAGGCCTGGAACTACAATGCAGCTTGTGTTTACCCAAATTCCAAATACTATAGCCAATATCATCAACATTATAGCAGAACAGGTTTTCTTAGCGACAAAGCTTGTTCTGCTGAGTAGGCATTGTCCGCTTTGTGGAAATACTGCTTGAAATAAAATGAACCGCTTTGACCCAAATGCTAGACAATACACAAAACAAATTAATCATATACAAGGTGCCACAGCCATTTCTAGGCAGTTTAAAATATACAGACCCACAATATGACGACGCGGCCAAGTACATGCTGCTGACTACTGCGCAGAGTACTCACACCATTGTGTTTTTTCCAAATTGCCTATTTAGAGATTTTTAATTGACTAATTTTTTGAAGATACGAACCTGGCCAAGAAGTTTCAATGAGAAGGCTCTAGTTCGCTTTGCAAAACGCCCGATTAGACAGTTCGTAACTTTATATCTACTAAGTATCAGAATTTTTTGCTTACTACACATACCCAAGAAATGCGAAAAATACCAAGTGACATGCCCTCTCGCGTGTGTGTTCGCGCCGTGATTGCAGCGCTCGCAACATCCCGCGTGCAAGCGACCACAGCATTTGGCTGGGTGTGCTGTATTGACAGGTCCGCGACGATGACGTTGGCTGAGGCGTGTTTTGCTGGCGACAACACGACCGATTACCGTTGTGTCTGCTTATCAGTCTCATAAAGTGTTGAGAGGGGAGCATATGGCCCCGCATGTTTTATTTTGCTGTATTCAGATTTTACCCGCAAAGACTGTCAGCCACGTTGGGCGCTGATCACACCGCAATATTTGATAATCGTTGCGATTATCATTCTATTTAGGTTGCGTGAAGGACCCGAACAGTCTACTTTGCGTGAAGGACCCGAACAGGCCACCAGAGATAACGCTGGAATCTTTGATAGCACATGTATAAAAGCTGACGCACTTTAGCTCTTGTCAGAATACCGACGGTTGACGCTCTGTTCACCGCTATCAGTATATTCTCACTGTTCGACGCACTTTGTGTATTGCTTGTACAGTGGCGCTCAAAATTTTACAGACCACGGGTGCGCGTTGCGAACAGCACCACGGCGCCTTCTGACGGCTGCCTACAAAGCTCGAGAGCGCGCACTGCGCACGCGCGCCCTTTTTAACCTGCCAGCCAGCTCGTTCGCTCCCTTCAACAGCGCGCGCACCGGAACGCCAGAATAAGCGCAAGGTTTCACTTCTGCTGTAGCCGCGGAAATACCGAGCGTTGATACGGTGACGTGAACACGTAATTTGTACAGGCAATGCTCGGTGCGCGCCGCATTCTACGCCTTAGTCCCAGACGCTCCGCGGTGTCGAAAACATGCATACGGCGTCAGTTTTTCGAACATCGACCTTTTTGATCAGGTTATTCAACAGCTCCGCGGCTACAGAAGAAGTGACACCTTGCGCTTATTCTGGCGTTCCGGTGCGCGCTTTTGAAGGGAGCGAACGAGCTGGCTGGCAGGTAAAAAGGGGCGCGCGTGCGCAGTGCGCGCTCTCGAGCTTTGTAGGCAGCCGTCAGAAGGCGCCGCAGTGCTGTTCGCCACGCGCTCCCGTGGTCCGTAAAATTTTGACCGCCACTGTACCTTGACTTTTCATTTTCCGGGTACAAGTTCGCCCCAATAAAGTGTGCCGTCATGAACCTGCCAACTGCTGCCTTTTTCCGAGCCTCGAGCACGTGACATTATCGTTTGTATGCCGAACCTTAGCGAGCAATGCAATCATCCCACGCACTGGCACCTAAGGTGGCATGTCACGTCGTATTTTTCTGTAGTTCGCGGGCATTGATAGTAAGCATAAAAACACTAATAATTAATAGGTAGACAGTTAAAAACTGTCTGATGGGATGTTTTTCAAAGCAATCTGCAACCTTGTCATTGAGCTTTTTCGGGACAGCTTCGCTGTTTAAAAGTTAGTTAAATGAACATGCCTAATGAGCCATTTCAGATGAAAAATATGACGCGACTTACTCCATGATATGGCTAGCAACATGCATTTGGTGGCGTCGCCATAGGGTACGTTGGGATATTTTTAAACTCCTGTAAGCGATATGGGGAGGGGGGGGGGGCACCCCTGCAAAAGGATGTGCTTATTAATCGTCGCGCTTAAGAATGTGCTGCTGGTCAACCTTGTAACTTATTTACCTTTCCAAATATATCCTTGAACTTTTTGTTCATTGCTTTCACATTGTTAACTTCATTCGCATCAGTATCACTTCCCAAAGTCGTATTGTCGTGGAGGATTCTGACATATACCTTTATTCCTTCTCCGATTGGTTGCTTAGGCCTGTGCCTCTCTGAAAAACAATACGAGTCTACAATAAATGGGGTCACACTTTGGTAAAATAAATCAGCAAACATTTGAAGTAACGAACGTTACGAGAGGCATGCAACAGGGCAGCGTCTTGGCTCCTATTTAACCCTTTGTAGGTCGTCCTATATTTTTGACAAGGTGATATAAAAACCGGCTTTGGTATATTGATATAAGCTAGAAAAGAAATAGTATCAAACAAATTTCATCAAAATTAAGACAGAAGTTTACTGAAAAAAAAAAAAAGTGGGACATATAGGTCACAAAAAGTGGGAAAACACTGTCCCACTCTCTCATGAAGGCCCCATCTCGCGATTGCATCAACGGGTATTTTGGGATGAAACGGGCGGAGCAAGTGGCACTCTGTGTCACTTCTCTAGTTGTGAAGAGGAAAGTTGTGCGGACCTCATTTCAACAGGAGAACACCACCTGCAGTAGCGTCTCTTGAGCCTTCAAAGCCCTGTGGTATGTTCCTGTAAAGCTTACTTCACCGCATACATCAACCACATTTTTTTACCGTTTGGCTATCCTTGCTTTTGCTGTCGAAATCGTCGAGTACAGATGTTACCCCTGAACATGTGCCTACATTTCAAGAGGTATATGATATCAGCAAAAATATTTCCACGCAATAATATCCGCGATTGCGCTGAGAGATTAGCGCGATAATTTCGCAGGGGATTGTTCCGATGCATTTATCGGTCAAGTTATTTCGCAAATTTACAAAAACACGTGATGACTGGAAGCTAACATCGCCTCTCTCAAAAACCAGGAAAAAGAGGAAATTATTCGACCTTTTAATTGGTAGGTTCTGTCTATCTCAAGCAGAGGAAAATTCAGAAGCTCTCATAAAAAAATTAACGGAAATTCAACGCTATTGTAGCACCACATCCACCCTTCGAAAGCGTGGTAAAAGAATTTTCTTCGAGAATATGAAGACTTAGGTAAGATATGAGTGACTTAATGTTGCGCTAATTGCAACGGGTGATGTGGGAGAAAATTTTTTTTCTGTAGACGGAAAAGTGGGACGTATGTGTCCCACTGCCGCACAAAGGGTTAATGTGGATATTTATTAAAGACCTACGGCAATCCATCGGAACGATCATATATATTTTTGCGGATGATCGTATTGTATCGCCACGTGCGCTCGTTTTCCAATCTTGATGTAACCGGCCCGTTACACGTGCCGGTTACATTCAGAAGCCAGCGCTACGCCCCTAAGTATCGTGATGTCTGACGCGCCCCTGAACACATCGTAAGGAAAACAGTAAGAAAGACGAGGACAATAAAGGCAGACATACAACCACACATAGCACTGAACACAACCCGCTCTGCTACCCGTGCGGGTACGCGAGCCATACGTACCGTCGTTACCAATACCATCAGATGAAGTTATGCAGATGAGCTCTGCGAGCCGTGGCCAAATCACCGACATTTGTAGCATCGTCTTGGACTGGGGATGTATGAGCGGACAGGAAGATTGATGTAACCTGTTTGTATAGTTGAACGCAGTACACTGGATGCGAATAATAATATGAGATGCTTGGAAGGTATTTCATTGTGGTGGTGTCTGATGATGATTCGTTACACATCAGTGACATTTTGCTCTTTTCACGCTTCTAGGGCTTCTTGTTCGGACAACTCAAGCAGTTCTGCTTCTGAGACGACTCCGCGTGAGGTAACAACCACACTGCGAGCGTACACCATGAAACTGCGACTCCGGCCGGCGCCCGCCTTAATACCACTATCAAAAATGGCACATCGGGAAAGTTTTTCACGGACTTCAAAGCCGGCGGCGTCAGGAAGGCGGCATCGATAGGCGCAGCGCCCACCGGCGAATGAGTTAGCGGGAGCTTCGTCGAAAGGAAGAGAGTTGCTACGAAGGAGAGTTTTAGTTTACACCCAATTGCTTCGTGGTGCCTCAAATTTCTCAGCAAGTCACGTACGATTCGTTCCCCAGCCTGGTAGGGGGCTGTTCAAATAGCTTGCGTGTAAGATTTGGAGAGGAAGGGGAAGATTCTTGATCCCACTTTCTCCCCGATTTCATCCGCTGATCTCCCGATTAAATCAAATCATTTCCGAGAACAGGTGCTAAATTTAAACACGTTCGGGTATATTGTAAATGAGCGCAAGTAAGAAAGAACGGTGACGAATATGACTCTTTGTCTGACTCTCTCCCTTTACTGTTGAATCACTGATACCACCTAGCGTAACAGCTGTGCCATTCTTGTAGGTGGAACGATGTGCGCCAGCTTTGAAAGAAGTTGGGCTTGCGAGAGGCATAAAGAAGGAAGAGCTACCTGCCGTGCAGCTTCAATAGCGTACTATCCTTCCAAAGCACAAGCCAACCACGCCAAGAGAGGGAGAGAGAGAGAGAATTTATAAGAAGGCAGAGAGGTCGGTCTGACCTAATGCACTCTAGCCCCAAAGGTCACCGAAATATGCTCATCTTACGTAGGTGCACTCAAATATGTCATTTTTTTCACTGGTTCTCCAGATTGTCCGCCACATAAAGAATTATTAGATTAACTACGTAGAAATATTCTAAGAACAGCAATTTTATGCTATCCTAATTGAAAATTATGTTGTTTTTGAACTGGGATCCTCTTCATTTTTCATTAAATCAATTGTTATACAAGGGATACACGAACCACACTGGCGCAGCATTGGGTGGAATTACAGTGGTACGAAATTCACCCGCTACGCGAGCATAGTGCCACACCTCTCGACTTCATTTCACACGGTGGAATCTCCCAGGAGGCATTTCTCGGGGTACAGTGATTTTTCGTGAAAGCAGTTAGGCGTGTTCGGCGCTTTTTTTTAATGGCTGCTTTCAGGGGAAGTGTGAGCGGATGTAATTTTTTTTTTCGTAGTCGTAATAATAGCAGCAGTACGACTACTAATGAGTAACAACCTTGGAGTGCAAGTCTGGGTACCCTCGGCGCTGTTTTTTTCAGAGACGCCCTTTGTTCACTCGACCAGCTCTTTGCTCGTTTGTCGTAATTCAAGGCAGAAATGGCTCAGCGACCCTTCTGATGCCCTTGTCTTGTGTTAAAATTTGTTGAACGAGCTCCTAGCGAAACACATAACTTAAAGAACTCTTTAGTGGTCCGTCGTCGGCCTCCAAGTAGAAGTGCATTATATTTTATATTTCCGTGCACTCGTGAAGTTGAAGGACGTCCAGAAAGAGGTTGCCCAGGAAGCGACATTTCCCCCTTTACAAAAAAAAAAAAAAAAAAAACAAGCAATTAACTCAGAACCCTGGGTTGTACCCTCCCACATCGTCCATGTAAACAGTGTTTAATATAGTTGCTCAGAAATTTTACCGTAGCATGGAACAAAATTTCACAGACGCTGTCTATTTACTTCAGTCAGCCATAACATTAAAAAAGCCGAGCGCGCGAAACTGCTTTCACACACAAAGAAACGCCAGGCCTGTGCGGAAAGCGCAGCACAGTCACAGCGAAAGCTGGTAGAGCGCCTTTCTGGAACACGTTGCAAACTCTCTTGGGGCTCCTAATACAAACACGCTAGCAAAGATACCCAATGCTCCATTAATTGATTCGGTGGCTGATGTCGACAAAGAATTACATCTGAGCCCTTTGTAATGGGTTGGAAGCAGTGAACGACCAATTTTTTACGCAATTTATATTGTTTGACGCTTTGTAGCACCATTCGCATTCTGTGACGCCTGGTTATGTTACTCTTCTGACACGCTATCTTAGGCATGTTAACGCGGTTCCTTCCCGACATAACGCTTGTATAAGGTCTTCGTGCGCAAGAGTTTCGAGAACTGGCTTGGCTCTGTGGTAATAAAGAAAAAAATCACAGTTCCGCCACTAGGGTGAAGCAATGAATGCGATAGCAAGAAATAATTTGTCACACGAAGAACGACAAGCAGCTCGATACTTGCAACACGCCGCCGCAGCACAAAGAAGGACGCTCGAAAAGGACGCATAGGTATACACAAGACAAGCCTGAACTAACAACTGTCGCAGTTACTACGTGTTTGTATTTGAGCAACGTGCTGCAGGTGTCCACAATGCAGAAGCCGACGCTGTTGTTGTTGTTGCGTCTGACATGGCTCATACCCACTCAAGGGGATTGCCTAAGGATTGACTATATGATTATATCACTTTTCCACGCTGTTTGATACTTCTTTTTATTTTAAACTGCGGCACGTCGAATTACCCCTCTGCGTCTCCTGCCAAGCGGTGGCGTCTGACGCCAAGTGTGCCCGATGTTCCTTTTTTTCCCTTCTACATCATGAGTGGTACAGAAGGGAGCCACTTTTTCGTGCGCATCTCAAGGGCAATTTTCAATTTTAAAACAAAGTCTAAAAGCGTTGCGTGAGGGAAAAAGTCACAGTTTCGCCGCAAGGGTGAAACAATGTATGCGATAGCAACGAATTCTAATGTTTTTCGAACTGAGGCTGGCAGCTAACCTTTTTGGATCCGATCTCACGCAACTCTACAAAATGCTTGTTTAAAAGCATACGGCCGCTCCGGGACACTGTTCGCACATTCTCCTCGGCAGCCGCCCGTTGTCAGCTGCTGAAATTGTCGGTAGCTACGACAATACATTGATTTCCGCAAGTCGACGTTGGGAACGGCCGCTGGGGTCCATCCCGATCTGCTGGAACGGTAGCCGAGGAGGCTCGATCGGCTGACGGAAGCCTGCTGGTCTTGTGGGCGGTGTCTTCCCGTCGCTGACAGTCTCGGCATGTCCTTACGTAGCGAGCGATGTCGGCGGCAAGACGTGGCCAATAGTACTTTTCCTGCATTCGTGCGAGCGTGCGAAAAAGACCAAAGTGTCCAGCCACCGGGTCGTCGTGTAGAGCCTGGACGATTTCTTGTCACAATGCTGAAGGCACCTCGGGGAGGTAGTTGGCTCGAAGGGGCGAGAAATTCTTCTTAGTGAGAACGCCGTTTCGCAAGAAACACGACGCGAATCCTCGCTTGAATGCCTTCGGAAAAATGGCGGTCCTGCCTCCGAGGACCTCCATAAGGCCCCTGAGTTACGTGTCGGCTCGGTGTCGTTCGGCCAAGTCGTCGGGACTTAAGGTTCCGAACAAGAAGTCGTCCTCCTGGTCGTCCTGCAGTGGCGGGTCGACGGGGGCGCGAGACGAGCAGTCCGCGTCAGAGTGCCTTCGTCTGGACTCGTAAACGACGGTGATGTCAAATTCTTGAAGTCTTAGACTCCATCTCGCGAGACGACCTGAAGGGTCCTTCAAGTTAGATAACCAAAATAAGGCGTGGTGGTCGCTCACAACTTTGAAGGGCCTGCAGTAGAGGTAGGGGCGAAACTTTCACGTGGCCCAGATGATGGCGAGGCACTGCATTTCTGTTGTGGAATAGTTGGCTTCTGCCTTGAATAGCGACTGGCTAGCATAACTGATAACACTGTCCAGTCTGTCCGTTCTCTGCGCAAGGACGGCGCCGAGTCCTAGGCTGCTTGCGTCGGTGTGGATTTCCGTATCGGCGTATTCGTCGAAATGCGCAAGTATCGGAGGCGCCTGCGGGCGTCGTTTCAGTTCGTCAAATGCTTCAACTTACGCTGTGTGTCACCTCAATTCGACGTCTGTGTTCGTGAACAGTGTTAGTGTCTCTGCAAACCTTGAAAAATCTTTGACAAAGCGTCTGTAATAGGCGCAAAAGCCGACGTATCTCATCGGAAGGTTATAACATTATCTAGACAGTTCCTAGTCATTCGGCGTGTTTTGCGCAAGGCAGCAGTTATACGTGGAATGTTACCGTAACATAAAAATGATACAAAACGAGGGCGTGAGGCAGTATGTAAAAATCGGTGTCCAGATTACAGTCATTCTAGAAATCAGAATTGGTATATTTGTTGGATCCTGACGTCGATTAGCCGTCAATAATTACCTATATATCATACATTGTAAATGCCTTCCTTCAGACGACAATGTTCCCTGCCATTTTTCCCCCCTCACTCAATCACATTCACTGTCCCCACCCTTTCGGCGAAAGTTTTGCGACTGCGGCCCACCGCCTGAGGTGAGTTGAGACTCCAGCCCTAGGACAATGGACAAGCAAATCCTACCGTTGTAGACAGGGATAAAAATTTCCGGAGCTCCAAACTTCAATGCATGATCAGAGGTTCCACCTGGCTTAAGTAGTGGAATCATAGACGGCTACGGTAAATATATTTGAAATTCAAATCAACTACCATGGCTGTAGGACAGCAGCAGACAACGAAATGTATTGTGATTGCGGAATAAGTGAATACCTTTCTTGAATTGAGTGCGGTCATTGTCCTGGGAAATAGAAAATATAGCTAAAGTGAATGCCTGAGGGAGTAGTGTGATATAATTGAAATAAAAACTTTCAAAAAGAGAGTACTGATAAAAGAAGGGCACAAACAATAGCGCTTCTTACAACACTAATTGTTTCTGACAAACGCGCAGCATGTACCTGCTTAGTAAGTAACAAAATTGCAAGGAACCATAAAAAAATCTGAAACTAATGCAACCAAAAAGCTATATATTGTCACGTGGTCGTGACGTTGGCGATGGCAGAATGGCGTGTCCAAAATGAATCTTTATTTGACCGAACTTGTGGCCGGGAAATGGAAACTGAAACTACAGCAAGCAATGCGCGCGGTAGGCTGATATCGGTGAACAGAGCGTTGGCCGTCGATAAACTGACAAGCGGTGAAATGCATCGACTTTTATACATGCGTCATCGAAGATTCCAGCGTTATCGCTAGCGGACGCCTAAGTTCCATAGCTAGCTCCGATGTTCGCGTTGAGTACGTAACCAGATCGAAGGTTTTAACATTATCTAGAGAGTTCGAAATCATTCGGTTGCGCTTTGCTCAAGGCAGCAGTTTCATTGCAATGGGACGATAACACGAAAATAGAAAGAAAAAATTACACCATCTCCTGCTAAAGGTAACCATGTGTAGATGTGAAGCAGCGGGCGCTAAGGCTTACACTGGCGGCGGCGTTGACGCTGGCGCTCATCGCAGCGTTGCGCAGGAGATAAAACGGGGGAGGTGCAAAGCACGCAGTGATGGAGCGGTGTTTCCTACTGGAACATGCCAATCGCTGCTAATGGGCAATGAGAGACGAAAGACTCCGATTGGACACAGATACCCGCAGTCCGCTTTTAGTTAACGCGCATTCGGCGAATTTTTTTATTCTTCAACAACACACAGTAGAAATCTCCCACCGGCACCACCTTGCAGGTCAAGATCCATTGCCATATATACGGGGTGGCCAGTGAACGGTTGTGCAGCGCGAGCAGTCGACCAAGAAACTCGCTAGCAGACGCCGCCTGCGTCGGCGTCGCGAGGCAAGAGAGGGGGGGGGGGGCGTAGGAGAGGAGAGAGAGGGGGGGGGACGCGCATGCGCAGTGGGAGTGTGGACGCGCGGGCAGGGATGCCTAGAGGAGAGAGGGGCGAGCTTAGGAGAGGAGAGAGAGGGGGGGACGCGCATGCGCAGTGGGATTGTGGACGCCGCGGGCAGGGATGCCTAGAGGAGAGAGGGGGAGCGTAGGAGGAGAGAGAGGAGGGGAGGCGCATGCGCAGTGAGGGTGTGGTTGCCGCGGGGAGGGATGAGGAGAAAGTGGGGGGAGAGGAGTTCTTTTTTTTTGAAAGGGTTCGCGCATGCGCAGTAAGTGAGGCCACGCGGCACACCACCACCACCACCACCGGATTAAGCTTCGCCATAAGATGCTTCGCATCTAAAAGAATGTATCAGATGTCAAGTGGTCGTGATTTTGCAGAAGGCTCCAGCATAGCTCGGGAATATGTACCTCTTTATTTGTCCGAACTTGTGGCCGGGAAACAAAAACTACGAGCGAGCAGTGCGCCCTGCACGTACACTGACAGCGGCGAACAGTGCGTCGGCTATCGATGAAAACGTCGAGGTCGCTAGTTCGTCGTCTGGCGTTACGGATAGGTCGAGGCATCGGATCGCGGCTACGACGGTTTGTTCCGCTGCTTCGGCGTTTCGTCGTCTGGTCATCCTCAGGCAGCGAATTTTCGACGTCAGGGCTCCGTTCGAGTTGTGGCGGGTTATTTAGGTTTCTTCGCGGCGTCGCGATCTGTGGCGGAGGATCTTTGGTACTTCGTCGTACAGCAACTGCACCTCCATTCGATGCTGCCCTTTGTTTAGCTGTTAGGGGCTAGGCGACCGGCCCGGGGTTGAGCCAGTGTATCATCATCATATCTAAACCCCATGAACATCACACTTGTTAACGAGGCTC
>JALIZH010019537.1:0-27487 GCA_030522465.1 Rhipicephalus appendiculatus | reverse complement strand
CAGCCAGGTCCCAAAATCATCCGCACTAAAAAAAAAAAAGTCCCTTGATATATACCGCCGCCATCATACCTCCTCCTCTTCTGCGTATTTTAAAGTTTGGGGTGAGATGGCTGTTTCACGGTGTTGCTCTTTCATTTATTGTTAGTAGGAAAAGTTGTTGCAGTCAAATATCCATCAGTATTCGGCGCTTCTTTCACCAAGATCTAGGTGCTTGATAACGGCAAATGTGTACGAACCGATAACTCCAGTTTTCAAGACTGCTGAACGGATCACTAATGGTCTCTGTTACTACAAGAATCTCATCACACCGGAGTGTTTCCAATCTACTGGGTTTAAGCTAAATTAATAAAGGGACGCTAGGAGATGGGGTAGCTTCGTAATTCGGTAGGCATGTGCTATCTCGACAGAGATGCAGATGGCTCGTAAACTTTCTGTGCTCTCTACAATTACTTCGCGTTTAGAGAACTGACAGCACGAAAATTTGCTTGAACTGGTGTCTTCATGATTTACGGGAGAGCGGATGCAAAACAGTTCACTATTAGCCTTCGCTCGTGTTACATTACAATTTGTTACCATCGCATGCATTGCTTCGCCCTTAAGTGAAAGTGTGATCTTTTTCTTTGACCAAATTAACCACTACCTATGATTCATAGGTGCACAGAGCAGGAAAGTGGCGGCATTGGTTAAGTATGCATTGTTCTCAATAGCATGAATTTCCTCTCAATACAGCGCTATTGTCAGCTAGTGTTGTCCAAATCAGCGCTTATGTTTGCTGGCATATGTCAGTGGTGGATTCTCTCGGCTAGCCAAGGCTGAACATTTGCTAACGTCCGCTGGTTAAATCAAATGTTGGTTAAGTGACGCGATCAACAACAAAAAAATTGGCCGCGTGTATCTGCGTGCTTCGCTGCAAATGTCGTCGAAAGACGATAGTCTTGTGCCGACTGCACTGCATGAGCGGCATGAGTACCACAATTTAATAGCTGGGCTAGCCGCTGGGCTCGTTTTTCGAACGTTTTCCGGGCGCGCTTAGACGGACGCCGGCGTTTCTCCGCTGAAATTTGGTCGTCGGTCTTTTCTCTGCGTTCTCTGATCATGTCTTGTAGAGTGGGTCGTATTTCATCAAGCGGCCATATATGTTTTGCCTTGCCTGAGACAGCGCTCTTCTACGATGAATCAGCCGCATCTGGCTGGCATTGATAAAACAGAAGAGGACGCCATCTACAGCGCTACCGGGGAACATCGGCTTGTGTTGAACAATGCTGCTGCCAGGTGGCAGCACCACAGCCAGCCACAGCGTCGAAGTTAAATCACTGGGCGGAGACTTGTTTTGTACACAGCAGCGCCGCGTAATAAACACTAGGATCTTTATAATTACGTATCTATAGATTTTGTTTTAAAGGAACACTGTGAATAGTACTAAGGTATTGATGTTGTGCCTCAGGTATGCGTAATATTTGATTTTTAATTGCCCACGCTCACCCGTATGAACACATGCTTCTTGGTCAAGATTGGATGTCGTAAGGCAGGGGGTTAAAGTTTGGCCAGCTAGCTGAATCGTGTGACGTGCCGACAAACAGAGAAACAGACAGACGGACAGACAGACAGACAGACAGACAGACCAAAATTTCTCCGTTTAGGTATCCCAAGAAAGACTATCGTCTTTAAAACTCACTTTCTGTCACATCATTCCACAGGACAGGTTCGAACTTCAACGTTCTTTAAATAAAAATGAACCTATTCAGTGATACTTGCAAAAATCTCAATATTCCTGTGAATCAAGCGCAATCGCAAAATTTCCAGTAATAATTGCAGCCGCTAAGAATTTTAACATCCATTCAAATCCATATACATTGTGGTCCTTGCAATTCAAGCTCATCTAAATGGTGCCTCGGTGGCTTGCAATGAAAGGAGCTTCCTCAAGCTTAGCAGGATTGCGCCATAGCCGCTTAGCCATCATTGCGCAAAAAATACCAGTTGCTGAATGCTGTATTTACATACAAGCAATTACTTTTCCTGGGTTATTTTTAGGTATATTTTGAGGTGATTTAAAGTTCAACGCTGAGATAATTATAACGTTCAAGATTTAACATGTTTATATTGGCGCAAGAAAATTACATTCATTGCTGCAATTTATCAAAAAATGTAATTTGTTGCTTCTTTATATATTTCAGTTCCCAGGACATACGAAACCCGTGCGGTGAGCTTACATTTTCAGTACGCTCAAGTTGTCATTTCAAAGTTTTCAAGGTATATCAAAGTAGTGCAACGTGTTATTACGGTAAAGTTCCATGAAAATAATTAGCAAAATCTTTCGAACAAGCTTTCTTGTCAACCCCAGTGCAGTTTCTACAGGAAGATTGGGTGATGAGATTTGAGGCTTACCAATTACTTCTAAATAGAACATAGACCGTAATTCAAGAGATCGACCGTTGAATTTCGAGGCTCCGATCCAGGTGAAATAGGAATGAAACTTGCTGAGCGCGCAGAAAAGAGAATGTTCTCTTTCGTCAGACGGAAGCTTTCCGCTGCGAAAAAAATGTATGCAGTTGCACTCAACGTGAAAGCTGTAGGATGTGTGGGGCAGCGATAGGCCTGTCCTTCAGCTACGCTCGCGCTCAAGGGCAAGCAAGCGCTGGCGAAATGAAGAGGAATGCGCGGGATTCAATCAAAGCCTATATATAGCCTTGATAATTTAAGAGAAGGCATCCGATTTGGTCGAGATATTGTAGGGGGGCGGGTATTCGAAAGCTACATGCTTTCTGCAATGCGCGCGCGCGGATGTTGCGTGACCAACATCATGCTCTGTTCGATATGCGAGAGGAAAATATTAATTTATAGCGAAGCTTTTTATGACTATGTATTTCCGATCTCTGCAGAAACTTCTCCATTGGCTGCGCCATCAGTGACGTCGTTCTGCACGTTGTACCCAAGCGCGTGCGACGTCGGCAGCGTCGTCTGTGACGTCATTCTCTCCGTCGTACTCAAGCAAGCGCGCCATGGTTGGCCGATACTTGAAAGAAGCGGCCAACGCGGCGATGGTGCGTACGCGTTCGCCGGGGACACCATCCCCTTTCGGCGGGAGTTTTTTGAGCGCCACTTTGGCGGCCGCTGCCACGTCAGCGATCGAAAAATTTTAGATTGGTTTGCAAGACGTCCAAGTAAACAGTTTTTAACTTTATATCTGTTAATTATTGGTGTTTTCCTACTAATTACGGATGACCATGAAACAAGAAAAATACAACGTGACAAGCTCGCTTGCGCGCCTAGGCATGCCGTGAATCAAGATCGTCCTAACGTTCCACGTACAAAAGATATGCTTCCCTTTCGACTGTTTATGACAGCGATAAGCAGATGCAGAGGCAATCGCTTGTCTTGATGCTAGCAAAACCTGCTTCACCGCACAGCCACCACAATATGCGCCGACTTGCCGAAACGCAAAAGCTGCTAAATACTGTGGTATTTTTCTGACGGATGATTTGGGATCTCGGCAATACGGTTCGCAGGCGGGCATGTCACTTCGTATTTTTTAACACGCAAGTGATTTATTCCGCGGTCCACCAAGACTATCATTGGCCTATTTTGGTCACGGAAATGACGACGAAAAAATTTACACAGTGATGTCACCAAGGAGGGGGTACAGACTGCCACCCGAGCACCGGTGAAGGAGAACTCTTGCGAGGCTTCTTGCTTACAAAGAACACGCGTTTTATTTTGCATATTTACAGGGAGACAGAGAAAGGGTGCAGACGCACCTTCACATTACAAAGCTCACAAAATACGAGAGGACCCGCGAAGGCCAGAGAGCGCGCGCCTTTATAGCGGTCCGTGCACGCGCTTCTCGTCAAGTCTCTTCACACGACGCAGACAGCGTGTACCAGCAACGCCGATGCACGTTCTCTGCAGTGCACAAGGAGGACACCTGTTGCGTTCCTGCTGGACGCGGACAACGTTTGGAAGGTATGCCAAGGAGCGTCCCTTGCAGGCCGCCTTGCCGGTTATAACAGCCCGTCCACCGCCCGAAGAGGTCACGTATGGGCTGCAGTAACGCTGCTCCCTGAAGTGGCCGTTGTGCACCTCACACATCACAAAGCAGGTCACTCCGTAGGCGCACTTTGGCGTCGCCGCAATCCAGAGCACACCAACGCCCACTCGGTTCCAGCATACAGCTCCACAGCTGCCGAGGCCCGGTCACCGCTGTCTGGTTGTTGCCTGGTCGACGATAGCACGAAGCGCTGCAGAAAGGCCGCAGTCCACAGTCTAGTTCATCGTGTCCTCCATGTTACGCTGTGGGACTAGTAGGCGTAGCTAGGCTCCTGTTCTGCCTGGTTTAAGCTGGAAGCGACGCACTCAACCCAACACCAATACTGAGAACACTCAGCTCTCCCGAGATCCACCAGGTGTAAGTTGCTGCAAGGCTCCTTTCTTAGTTTTCTTTTTTTTTTTTTGCACACCAGAAGCCTGCGCTATGGTGGTGACCACTTAACTTTACCCTTAAGTGATAGCGTCCCAAACCAGCTGGGGGGGAACCTTTTCACATGCTCAACAGACACTAGACAGAAAGTCTCTTTGAAGCGTGTTACTTGAGACAAGTGTCTGCAAATCCACATGAAAACCGCCGGACCCTTCAAGGACTCTCAATCGGCGGTACAGGAAAGATAGGATCCAAAGCTAAGGATTTGCCTCAGGACGCACGGAGACAGGACCATCCAATCGACCTCTTCCTGCACGGAAACGCCTTCCTCTGATCAAACTCTAACAAACTCAAAATCTTTGAGAGAGTGCCCTCTGCAACTCGAGAAATCGCAGTATATGCATCACCTTTCTCGCCGCTAAAGAAGCTGTGCACTGGCGATTTGTTGTCCTCCCCTATGTCACTCTCTGGAGCTTTATCGCTATATTCCACAGAACTGACCGTTTCTTTTTGGACATCCTGCCCATCCTCTCCTGAATGAGCTCCCAGCACTCACAAAGCTCCTCCTCATCCGCGCCGGAATCCTTAACTGCCTGTCCGTCGAACAAGCTAATGAAGAACTACGCACTATTAATAAAAATGCTAAAGATTCCTATTTTTCAGTGCAACTTCCTCAACTACTAAAATCAAATCCTCGCAAGTACTGGATGTATTTCGAATGCTTTCAACTCATACTTCTAATGTGTCTTCATCCTCAATAACCGTGCAGTTGAATAGTTTAGTTATGTTGCTGAGACTAATAAACCATAAAATATCGCAATAAGTTGTGATAACCATATCCTGAATCTTGATACAAAAAAAGTGTACAGGTTCCAATGGCATTCCTTATTATTTGCTCGCATGATACTCTTTATGCACAGCACAATACCTTACCTTAATTTCTCAGAAATCCTTGAACTCTGGTGCAGTACCACGCTCATGGAAATCTGCTAAAATACGTCCTTTGCAAAAATCAGGCGATAAACAACTTCTTTCTAATAACAGACCAATAGCTCTTACATCTTATTCTTGTAAGATGTTCGAACACATCATTCATGAACATATAATAAAATTCCTTGATTCTAATATTATCCTATCATCAGCTCATCAGGTTCTCCATCGCGATTTCCACATCTATCTATCTAGTCGCCTACGTCTGGGTGCTCTCGTGATCAGACCCTTAACTTGGGGTCGACCAAATTCAGTATGGGAGCGCAAGATGATTTGATGAATTTGACTCGTTCGTCATGATATGTGTAACGTCACGATCCCGTCGCGTACGTCGTCGAACCCTTTCCTCCAGACACGTGTGGCACATACCCGTAAACAATGAGCCAAAGTATGCGGATATACGGGTATGCGCCACAGGTGTTTGAAATTTTATATCTAACCAGGAACGGCGAAAACAGACATTGGTAATTTTCCGCGAGATTGTTAAAGGGCCCGTCAACCACCCCGAGGTCCAAAAACTGTTAAAGAGAGAAATATGTGCACTTTTTCTATGTGAACATGCTGCCGCCAGAATTTTGCGAATGCGTGTAATAATAAGGAAGTTACAGAGGTTAGAACATCCGTTTCAGCTGGTTGCAAATTTTCGCGCGGCCTCTCCACCCTTCTCCGCCGTAGAAAGGGGGAGGCGTAGCCCGTCGTCGTGACTCCGCCCACTTCGGCAACGTGACCCGACGTCAGTGATACGTCATCAGCGCGCAGCCAACGACCGAGCAGGGCTTCCCCCACATGAGCACGTATCAGCGGCGCAGGGAGGAAGCGCGATGCGAAGAGACGACACTTTCCCTAGCGGTAAAGTAGCGAGACGCCTCTTTATCTCGGAGGCTTTCGTTCTGGCAATACCGGTTCTCCCGGTAGTCTCGGGCTCTACAAAACGGCAGAGGGCAGCACAGGAAAATGAAAATGCGTACTGCACGGCCGAAACTGCATCACCGAAGGGCCAAGGCGCCGTTTCGTAGGGCAAAAGACCAATCGACGAGCTCAGTGCCACGTCAGGTCGGCGATCGCCGACTTAACGTCACTGCGCGTACAAGGAGGATTGGTCAGGTGTAGGAAAGCAGCGCGGGCATTGTTTTTCGAAACGGAGGGTCTGCGCGGCGCGCAGCGCTGTAATATTCGGGAAACGTGATTGTCGCGGTCTACTGTACGAATTAGCGAGCTTGTTTGGGGGGTGTAAAAAAAAGTAGGAGCCTGTTGACGGGCCCTTTAAGAAACATGCTGACATCGGCACCGTTGACCCCACGAATGCAAAGAATAAATGTCAGGGTCCCAGCAGGAATCAAACCCAAGCATTCTGCGTGGCAATCAAGTATTCTAGCACAGAGCCACGCCAGGTCTCGGAATTGCTCTTGAAAAGGACCCTAATGTCCGTCAAACGTCAATTGTGCTTGCAGTTCTGGCTATCAGAATTTATAAACATTACATATGTAGTCCTATGATACAGCCGTCATGTCTGGTTAACTTCATTTGTATAATTAGGCGCCATCCACTGAAGTTGGTCTACGTAGTACTATCCAGGGATACTATCCTCACAACCAGAAGCGCTACATCTCAGCTTACCGCTTGCGGTGTTGGTAATACCATGTTGCTGTTGGCATCGTTACGCAACTGTAAACAACTGCTTATATAAAACATATGCAACTGTTCAACATATGTCTCTGCTTACATCATTTGAACATATATTTAGGGTAATCTGAGACATTTCGCTCAATAAAAAAAATGACAACCCCGTCACCTTCCCTACGCACCCTTCGCATAACGTCGATTCCCAAGGTACGTGGGATCTGTCGATTTTTTTCCCTGAGGATGCACGCGTTTGTTACAAAGTATGTGGGAGTATAAAGGCGTGGTGTTTTGGCTACTCATTTTATCACTGTTACATTATTTTCATTGCCCGAGTCCTTTTTTTTTTCTCTCTGTCCCCGCTCAGAGGACGACGCTATCCAAGCACATCGAAACTTCGTGCGGGGATAAACATGGCTCTCCGATAGACACGTTGACAAATAAACTGGTTTTTAGAAGCGTATATCTTTTTACTAATTGTCTTACTGCAACCGAAGACAGCCTCTTCGCAATCTCCCTCTCTCTCTCTCTCTATATATATATATATATATATATATATATATATATATATATATATATATGCGCGCATGATGCACACACATACATAGAAGGTAGGGGCCCCTGTTCTAGCAAAACTGGGCCCCCCGCAGCAATGCCCACTAGGGTTAAGCAGATATGTAAAGAACACAAAATAAATAAATTAAAATTGAATGTTCAAGGGTTGAAGGAGTCGTAGTGGTCGAAGCGAGAAACAGCCTCACGTAAAGCTTTTAATCACTGCCACTTTAGCCGTGTACATCGCCTTAGAGTGAACGTAACGGAAACGTATGCGATGACCCGCACAGTTAAGCACCATGTACGCTACTCTTTTTTTATTTCGTTGAAACGACGTGAAATGAACCCTTGTCGTTTACCACAAACACGATGAGAAGCACGGCGACTCCAGACGCAAATACGGTTTTCACGGCAACACAAGAATCGAAATTTGCGAAGGCAATCTCAGACCACCTCGCCATTTTTCGCTTTGAGTAGTAATTGCCACAGTTACAGCAGACAATGAAGATAACTGGCAGCGAAAGTTCGCAAAAGAAAAAAAATTGCGAACGACCTTATAAACGTTATTAATGTCCCGGTTTAGTTTTGTGAAACCGTAAACAAATGATTCCTTTATATCAAATGTCAAGTTAAATGTGGCATTCTTTGTTTTAATACCATAATATGCACTGCGCAGAAACGTCGCCTTTGAGATGTACATTACTTTTTCGTAGAATCCGAGATGACCGCGGTGGGTGTGCGATTTAAACGATAGATATATAGTTAAGTTGACGCTGAGCGCCGTGCGTTCACAATTATTTGTTTATCCATCTTCACTTTCTTGTTTTCAATATCAATGCAGGATTGCAAGGTGATGTTTATATGCGTCAAAACCTTATACAGTACACGGGCCTCATTGTTTGGGATCTACTGCGTTTGTAGCGCGGAGGCATGCAAAATATGAGCAATGCGGCCTCGCGGGCGGAGCTTATATTTTTTCTTAGGCTGTCAGCGACTCTAAATAAATTATTCAGTAGGTCAGCCACGCCCGCGCCAAGCTGTGCTTGCCCGCATTTCCCTGGTAGAGCAAGGGCCTCTGAATTTATTTTTTGCTTTAAAAGGGGGCGTGAAACAATGCTTAACCATGCATTGCATGTTGTCTTCCGAATAATCAAGAGAGTTATAATAATAACAATAATAATACCTCGGGTCTTACGTCCCAAAATGAAGATATGATTATGAGAGACGCCTTAGTGGAGGGCTCCGGAAATTTGGCCGTCTGGTGTTCCTTAACCTGCGCTGACATCGCACAGTACACGGGCCTCTACCATTTAGCCTCCATCGAAATGGGACCGCCATGGCCGGAATCGAACCCGCCACCTTCGGGTCAGCAGCCGAGCACCGTAGCCACTGATCCACCGCGGCGGACCAGAACAACGCGATACACTAACTGACATATACATTTACTTTCGTGTGATCCGTAGTGGCCAGATGCACACTTCCTCAGAAAAGTTATATTTAAATTGTCCAAGCTAACACTGAGTATAGGTATAGTTTCCATAAAGAAAACAAAAAAAATGCAGGTCGGCAACATGAAAATTGCTTTTGTCGCATCATGTTACTTCAATGTGAAAATAAATGAAAGAAAGCTTTGTCTGACAACCCAAAACCTGGCGTTTTGCCTTCAGGCTATTTCTACTGTACTTTGTTTCAACTTGAATCACCTTCATGATCTTTCTTTTTACTTACAATTCCATGATTTGCTTCTAATCAACACTTTGCTTTTAATTTTGTCATTTTTTCACATTTTGGAGGCACAGCGCGCCAGCGTTCGCTAGCAGCAGTTTCACGCAACTCTATAACTCACTGCCTTCCTTTGTCGCTGGCTCCTTTACATAACGTGCGCTAACAAACATCCACTCCTCATTTCTTTTTTTTTTTGAACGCTAGTTTCGATTACCCTAGCTTCCGAACATGACTTGTCTTCCCATTGAAGCGGAGGGCAATGACCACAGCGTACATGAAAACGCGGCCAAGGAATGCCATTGCGTGTCATGGTAATATTATTTCGGTATTGAAAACATGGCTGCTGCGACAATTTCTGTTCAACAATTTCACGACACTTCGACTGTCTCTTTGAACTGCTGTCTAATATGAGTCTGATTTGCAATGCAGTTCCTGACACAAAGAGGTTATAGTTACCTGGTGGGGACCACAGGACCTGTGAACCTTTCAGACAGGTGCATGAGATCTTATTACCTGTACGTGTCTGGCTCCGAAATTAGTCATCAGTTCAAGTACGTAGAACCAGAAGTAAGTATGCACTGTATCCCTTTTGTCTGCACTGCATTCACATAATTTGTTGGTGAAGCTCATAGGTAGTACATGAATGCCCCTCAAATACAGGAGAATGTAAGCTTCCATTGTGGGAGGTTTATTATGGCTCCTACTAACGACTTTAATGTAATTCGCTGTTCTGTTGACACCTTCATTAAAAGGATGAATACCGTAATATTTTCGCTATGTAACTATGAAGCCAGGGAAAAAAAATTTAAAGAAAAGTCAGTTTCGCCGCAAGGGCGAACCAATGAATGCGAAGAAAGAAATTGGAATGTCACACGAAGATCGACGAGCAGCTCGATACTTGCAGCTTTCCGCTGAAGCATAAAGAACGACGCTGAGAGGGGACGGGCCCCCTATTGGAAATACGACCATAGTGGGTACTGGAAAAGATGGTTGATATAGTGGAAATAATGCTGGGTATGCTGGAAATCATGACGTTTATAGTGGACAGTGGTGGTTGGCATGGTCTACGTGAGATGGGCCAAGTGGAGAGGATGGTGGACGATGGTGGAGAGTAGCAGCAAAATAGTGGGTAGTGGTAGTGGACTGCGCCCACTATCGCGCGAATGCTGGAAAGCAGCGAGGGAATGGTGGGTGAGGAAAACGATGGTGTACCATGCTGTACCATGCTGGAGAAGCTGCGCCAAACCGTCATGGCGGCAATGACGTCACGTCCGACAGGGTCGAAAGTGAAATAGGCGCTGCGGCCGTGACCATTAGGGTTGTCGCTGTCGTCCTCTCACATTTTTCTTTCCTGACATGGCGCCCCGCTGCTACAACGTGGTCATGGCGTCGTGATTGTGTTTGTGCTGCTGCGCTTGATTTTTGTGCGGGAGCCGGTGTTGCGTGTATTATGTTGCGGTCACTGACTTAGCAGGAACTTCTTGAATGAATATGAATTGCGGTATGCACAGATTGCGGTATGCGCAAATATAGCCAGCAGTGCCACCGCTATTGACGTTTCACCAACATTACGCCTGCATAGGGTCTTTTTCCAAAGCAGTTCCGAGACCTGGCGTGGCTCTGTGGTAGAATATTTGATTGCCACGCAGATTGCTTGGGTTCGATTCCTGCTGGGACCCTGATATTTATTATTTGCATTCATCGGGTCAACGGTGCCGACGTTAGTTTTTCTTAACACTCTCGCATTAAAATTACTAATGGCTGTCCTCGCCGTTCCTGGGTCGATACAAATTGTCAAACACCTGTGGCGCATACCCGCATACCGTGGCCTATGGTATATGGTTATGTGCCACACGTGTCTGCAGGAAAGGGTTTGACGACGTACGCGACAGGATTTTCACGTTATTCATGTCCTGACCAGCCAAACATATTCGTCAATACGTCCTACTCTTCCGTACAAATATTGGTCTACCCCAAGTTAAGGAGGCGATCATGAGAGCACCCAGACATAGGCAGCTAGATAGATAGATAGATAGATAGATACGCAGATAGAGACGCAAAAGCGCTTACAGTACGCAAAGAAATGCTTCGCATTTAAAACATGTGTCGAGCAGTTCACCTTATGTACGTTTGAGTATATCACGCAGGCAGCGCGCATACACTGATGGCAGATTACCATCGCTCCTGTTGAGAGTGCGTGGTGTGGTCTGTATACAAGAGCGACTCAAGATAAGGACGCCGTCACAGTCCTTTTTCTCTAGTGCGAACACGTGCCCTCCCCCAGTCGATTGCGTGTCCACCTGGCGCATGCTCAGCCAAAGCGCTGGACTTCACATTTCTTTTTTCACGTCATAATTGTGTTGCTTGATACGCCGTTCAAAGTCACCAGTTCCACCAATGTATACGTCGTCACAATCGCCGCTTGGGACCGCGTACACCACACCGGGGAACTTCACTTTGGGTAGTCTGTCCTTCACATTTACGAGTGACTCGCAATTTCTGGTCCGGAACATGCGCCACTTGGACGTTGTAGGAATGCAGAACATGGCTTAGGGCTTCGCTTATGGAAGGGATATACGGTATCCCCGCACGCTTTGATGAGCTGTGATGTTTGCTCTAGACCACCTCGATGCACCGAACCTGCCAGCACATTCCCAGTGTAAGAAGAAAGTGGACGCAATTTACAGAACATGAACTTGTCAAATCTGAACTTGCATATGAATGTGTCCCAGATGTTTCAGACCGATGCAGGGAATGTGTACCGACCTTCACAGGTGCGATAGACGGAGGCCGAATCAAATGGACCTAATTCGATGGCTTACGCGATCAGAATTTATGCACATCCTCCGAGATGTACGCCCAAAAGCGGATGTCTAGGCGCTGCGTTCATTGCGTTGAAGCGCATTCCGTCTCTCTCATTAGTGTCGAGTGTTGTGAAAACTTCTGCACATCAATATGACGTTGCGAAAGAAGAACCGGAAACGGGGGGCGTGCTGGTCGCCGAACATCAGCTGTGGCCGAGAGAGACAGCCCACTGGGAGGACACATCGAGGATAACTTCCGAGCCATACATTAATGAAACAAGAGCATGCTGAGAACTGTGACCAGGGCAAGGAGCACGACGGGGGGAGCGGCGTCGGAGGAGGTTGGTTTGTGGACGCTAGGCGCACGCGCTCGTGAATTTTTGTTTTTGTTTTTTTTCCATCAGCTCACCAATTAAACGGAAAAGAAACAAGAGCATGGTGGGAATTGTGACACGAGCCCGAGAAGATAGCGCCCTTAGAGGAAGTTGGCTTATAGATGCTAGGCGCACTGTCTCCTATTTTTTCCTCTCTGGTTGAAGCGCATTCCGTTCCTCAAATTTGAGTCGAGAGTTGCGAAAAATTCGTGACGTCCAATTGACGTTAAAGAGGAAGAATCGGAAAGAGAGGGTGCGCTGCTGGCCGAGCTCCCGTTAGTCAGCGGGGCGGCTGAAATGGAGAGTCCATTACATGGGCACATCGAGAAGAGCGCCTCCGTTGAAGTGATGTATTCTGTGTCCAGATTCCCCGTTCGGGTTAAAATAAAATACTAATACGTTCGGGTTATACTCCCCCGTTCGGGTTAAAATAAAATACTAATAAAATACTAATAAATAAAATACGCCGCAATTACTGCGCGGCGGCGGCGGCGGCATGGTCACTTTCGAAACTTCAGCGGCGGTACGAGCGGCGTGAGCAGAAATAGGCGGCGGCGGTGGCGCAGCGCGGCGGTGCACAGCTCTAGCTGCAAGTATCAAGCTGCTCGTCCATCTTCGTGTGACATTACAATTTCTTGCTATCGCATTCATTGCTTCGCCTTTGCAGCGAAACTGTGACTTTTTTTTACTTAGTGGCGCTACTCGCTTATGTCAAGTGGCATAATTGAAGTTCTTCATGCGAGGAACCCATCCCAGCTTTGTGATAAGGTATAAGCGGCCTGTAACAATTATTGCGGCGGAGTGAAATTCAACCGAATTGAGCTGCTTTCGTCGTTTAAATGGGTTTTTTGATATTTCATTTTGCTGTTTTTGAAGTTGGTTTGTCAGATACTTTTAGGTTAGCAACAGCAATATTCACTCACTATTGTCAATAGCAACATTCCAACTGCGTATGCTGATGATTACTTTATTTTTCCGGGCACTTGAAAAAGTCCGAGGAAGCAGAGACCAATGCAGTGGTAAGTTTATTTCTTTCTTTTTTTTGCTTGCGAACGATTAATGCTAATGCAGTCGGTACTTACTGACAAATTAGGAGTTAACTGACACGCCAGTTAACTCCTATGGGAACGAAACAATTCGTATATTATGGAATGCCTGCAGGATGTGTAACTGCTGCTAGTGCAAGGCTAATGCATATTCATTGTGCTGCTCTAGAGCTCCTGTCATGAAGCCGCGTCGGCTAACTGTCAGCAGGAATCGCTATGGTCATATCAGGGTTCATTTATTAGTAATTGTGCGTCCTCACTGAGGTGGAAGAAATCCCCTTCCCATACACCCAGTGGCGTAGCAAGGGGGGTGGCGCACAAAACTCATGCCCCACCTCCATTCCCCCCGAATTTTTTTTTTTTTGCCATAGCATACAGAGCCCAAAATGACAACATCTGCCTACCCGCCTTCCACTCCAGATGAAGGGGGTGACCCCCCCTAATTTTTTTTTTGCCTACGCCCTGCATACGCCTCAAATCAATGCTTTCCTAATCTATGGTCTTGTCAAAGGCAGCGTAGCAGAATATGAGTTGGACGTAAAATATGTCGTTCAGACATTATTATGGTATTTCTGAAGGCTTGCTGCACAGAAAATATATTTTCCGCGGCAGTTCCCACCTAAACACTAAGCCGTTAAACAAAAGAATGGTCTCAATTTCAGGTTATTTCGTTATGGTGCCTCCACCCTACAAACTTCATCTGATTTTTATGCACATATTGCAGCTTAAGCACTACAAGGCGCCATAGTTGAAATGTCAAACATTATTGACGCAAAAAGTACTACACATTTAGTTGTAAACAATTACAATCATACATTTCAAGTTTGAGACCAAACCATTGCAGTACAATGACGCTGATGGAACGCGCTGACCAAGCAAATCGGCTGCTTAACACCCAAAAAATACCTATAATGTCGATAACATTTATGTGCCCAAGCACACTAGATTGTCGCAGCAGTAAACCCTTGGGACAAAGATAATTTAGCTGTGCGTTTTTCCCGGCCTTTCTCTTTTGCTATTTTTGAGTCACTTCTAGTGCTTAAGCTTGTAGTGCTTGAGCTACCGAACACGAGCATTGACAATTGATGGTGCATTTGAAACACGATGTAATATTTTTTTTTCCAAAATATAGACCAGATGGGGATGTTTAAGCGCTCTAGCTCAATTCATTTCTTGTTGAACAACTGAATGGATGCCTCATTCCCACTAACTTTTATTATCGTACAAATGAACAACCGGTTTATATCGGCTATTGTTGTTCATAATTTAAAACAGCAATTTAATGAACATACGTTGTATTAGTGAGGTACATATATGAAAGAAACACCACACAAACGTAAACAGAAAGGTAGGCGCTAAACTTCATACTGTTTACTCCAGGCCGTTCACATCCATCTTATACATGCGCGAAAAACCACTACTCATCATAAACGTGATCTCATTCCAAGAAACGTCAATACTTTTTCCCACACAATTTCCTTTCACACACAATTTTCCCATTTCTGCTCTAACTTCTGCTTCTTTTATTTCACGTGTGAGCCGATTCCGAAGTCCGGCGGATAACGATACAGCTATGCAGAGTAGGGGGAGCACCCACAGCCTTTGCAGTGCGCTACTGCCAGCAGGAATCGCCGGGGCCATATCAGGGTTGATTTATTCGCAATTGTGTGTCCTCACTAAGGTGGAAGAAGTCCCTTCCCATACACCCAGTGATGTAACCAGGGGGTAGCACACCAGGCTTTCAGCGGGAGATTCGAACCTCCCGTTGAAGGTATTTCTTGCTTTGTAGCTGTGTTCACGTGGTCTATCATTCAGACACCGCTTAGTGTGCGCTATATAGATGAGTGTGAAGAGCGTAAAGGTGGGTGTGAAGGCTATGGAATAAACAGTTGGAAGTTTAGCGGCTACATTTCCCTTTACGTCTGTGTCGCGTTTTTTCTAGATGCGTGCTAATACAAGCTAAGTTTATCGATGACCAACTCGCCCGAGCTTTTAATCTCATCGTCGCCATGCCATCAGCCTTTGGGAAGTACATTTATAAGGTCTACAATTATGACAATCTTAAGCTACATTGTACCACTACAATGCACTTGTGTTATAAGAGTAGGTTATTTTGTTTTTGAAAGCTATTCAGCTGTAGCGGCTGAATGCTCACCGCGGCTGACACTGTCACGAGTCTAAAAGCGACATACAGATCGGCTACTTCAAAGCGTGGTTTTTTAGCACCGCAAGTACTCTCGAAAGAACCTATAGCCTGCTGAGGTGTACATTATAATGTAGGTGTGAATTACAGTTGAAAAAGCAGCGCGAAAACAAATGAGCACGCAGAGAAAAGAAGGACACAGGACGCGCCCTGAAAATTACCTGCTCCTACAGACCAGAGCACGCCTATCTCGCACCCAGGCGCCTAGGCTCTCGGCGGCATACACTCGCACCCAGACGCCATGTTTCTTTTGAACTGCCAAGGAGTGTATCTGTTGCATGGCAAGTGGCGCCGCTCCCGCTCAAGAAGTCGCGTGGGCACCAGTGCGACGCCTTTGGACGTAAAAACAATCAGCGCAAGAGTAAGATATCACTCACTGTCTGTGAAGATGACAACACAACATTGGAATCGTGCCGGTGCGGTGTTTTCAGATTGCACAGATTTCCATCCGCAACGAAAAACGCTGAGCTCCGCCGCCAGTGGATAATTGCAATCAACAGGAAAAACTACGAGCCCAGTAAAAGTGTACGAGTAAGTACACTTACTCCGTGTGTTCAAGCGTGACACCAGCTATTTCGCTTTACAGCAGTAATTTGCGTGCAGTATGCCTGTAGTATGTGGCACCATATCATTGCCGTACTCTTTCGCAGGCCGCATGTCAATAATAGGAGGTATTACGACTCACGCGTGCACGCAAACTGCGCACGTTTAGTACAAATGTAACGGCGTACTATCGCGATGCAAAGAAACGTGAACAGCGGGAAGCGCGGCTTTCGACTCAGTCGAAGTGCAACATGTCTTGACTGTCGCTAGGCCAATCTGTGATTTCAGCTGGCGTCACAAATAGTACTATAACATCTTGCTCTGGCTGACACTTTCGCACTGCGTGTGTGTTCCCAGTGCCAGGAATGACTGGCAAATGATAAACACATGCGCTGCATGAGCGCAAGCCGGAGCGGGATTCTAGCGCTACGGTGACGCCGTCTGAAAGCACAAGTTTTGCCTAGCGACAATCAAGGCATGTCGCAGTTCGAGCGAGTCGAAAGCCCCGCTTTCAGATGTTCACGTTTCTTTCCATCGCGATAGTACGTACTTGATAAAGTTGTTTCCCGCAGTCTGCAATGCACGTGCTGTAGACATTCCGGACTGTCGAGGAAGGTCTTCTTAACGTTTCACAAGAAAACAGTATACATTTCCAGGAGAAGAAAAAGCGCGGAACGTGCTTACAGCCGGACTTGGGTTGGAAAGTTTCGCGTTTGAATTGTGGAGCGTCTGCTATAGCCTGGCAGTTCAAGGTGTTGCTTCGCCGCGCTTGCGACAGATGGCGCGACGTGCTGCCTAAATATGGCGGCACACACTGAACTCGCTGTGTTCTGGTGTACAGGAACCGTGCAGTTACACAAACATGTTTATTAATATTCTGCGTGACACGGCTCTCGCTATTTTTTAAACGCAGGGTGACGTGACAGCCCTTGCCTCCCCTCAAAGACATGACCTCTCTGAGGTTAGTTTACGCTAGGCTCGTTAGCAAGAAACCGTGTGCTAAAGTTTCTTTTCAGCCCCTTATCTCTTTTCCTTATACAGTAAATCTGCTCATGAACATAGGATCTGAATACGATCACCAACAGTGATTTGCTTTGGCGAAAAGCAGGGTCTGTCCCAAAAGATCCCGGATTTTTTTGTTTTATAAATAATTTATTCAGTATTTAGTTTACAATCTTTTCAGAGTTTTTCATAGTACTCTCCTCCTGGTTTGATGCATCATTGCCAACGCTTCACCCAATCATTGAATCCGCCCTGGAAGCCGTCAACGGGAACCTCCTTCGGTGAGGTCATCGAAGATGCTTTTACAGTCTTCAGCGTCCCATGCAGAGTTCGTTTCAGAGTTCCTTTAATCATTGGTGACAAAAAAATTGTCTGGCCGTGCCAGAACGAGGCCGTACAGTGGCTGCAGCAGCGCTGCTCCCTCCCTTTTTAGCCTGCAACTCGGAGACAATCAGCACGGTCTGTCTGCTCCTTCATCTCACACGTCAGTCCAAACTCCGTCGCGATCATCCGAACACTTAATCGCCTGTCCTTATCCAACACTTGACCCGCATATCGCCGAGATATACAAGCAATTGCTGTTCCTTATGCAATAAATCAGGATCAACATTTTTGTAATACATCTGAGATGGTGCCCAAAAGTTTTGACACAATTGTCACGGGATGGTCCTACTGCCTTTATTCTGGCTCTGGGGAACAGCCCCTTAGGCTCGCTCGATTGTAGCTGTCATTCCTCTAACAGCCAACTTACTGCGCCAGGCACCAGATTAGCTTTGAGTGGTTACAAGGACACAGCGTCTTTCATTGTGAATTCGTTGCTTGGAACGGCTTTTGTGGTGTCATACTGTTTTCCGCACACCCAACCGTATTGACAATAGAAGGTCCACTCCATCTCTAGAGGCCATCAAAGCTAGACTACAGATAATGAAAGGTAGGCTCCACAGCATCTCCGTGTCCTCCTATTCACTGTTCCAAGCTGTCATATTCACACATATGAGGAACGAGCAAGACTTAAATACTATGCCAGCAGATTTTTTCCGGCGACCAGGTCTCCCATCTGCGGCGTCTCTCAACGCAGAGTGCAGCTCTCCCTGGCCCCCTCTGAACTCCCAGCGCCACAGCGCAACAGCTGCAGCAACATAGCAAGCGCCCCCATGGCGTTATGGTGGAGGTTTTTGACCGTTATATAAAAAAGACTCTTTCGAGCCCGACAAGCTGAATTTCAATATGTTTTGCGTGTTTCATTCAACTATGGGTCCTGAAAGGGCCAGAGTGGGGGGCAAGTTGGTTATGCAGAGATGACACTTGAGACGCGCAGTTTGAACACCAATAAAGTCTAACAAAAAACGCGTAGTACATAACACGGGTCCGTACTAACAACCATGGCCCTCACCAACTTCCCGGTACCTAACAAACTTCTCTCTGTCACCAATTTAACAGCTGCAATCAGAGGAATAACCAAACCATTTATGTTCTGTTAATCACGCAAACAAGCTTAATTTTTGTGAAAATGACGTAGTATATTGTGTTCACTAATGATGGGAAAAATGATACTTTGCAAGAACTGGTAGGTACAGTAGTACGCGTTTCCACGAGCATAGTTATAGCACTATAGGCTTCTATCACTCTCGTAACTTAGCTACCCGTTGAAGCAGCTGTCATTGTCAGTCAGAACTCCTATGCACCCCAGATGTATCACGATCTAGAGATACAAAAGAAAGGAAAATCATCGAAGGCATCATGATGCGAACATCGGCGATGACTTCTGAGTTAGTGCACCATCGATGCATTTCACTGATGATGAAGTGTCATTTGTACAAATAAATTTAGACGTAAGACATGGACAGATTTCATGGCGTGACGTGGATGGTTCTTTTCTTGTGTGGTTTGCGCAAGCTTCTGATATCCATCTTTGTCTCGCCATGTATACATTTATCATGTTCTTCATCACACTAACAGCTGTTGGCGCTCGTGTTGTGTACTACGTGTGCTTTTGTGCGTCCTCTTCTTCAAACAGCATGTCGAAAGTGTCATCTGTGAATTCTGGCTGAACAAAACGATAGATCTATTTCATAGAAGATCTGAATCTCGTCTGACTGATAACACATCTAATTACAGATCTGCTCTCTATCTGGATATTAGCCGTTCAGGTACCTTATTATCGTTCCCGTGGAGTAAAATCTTAATTCTTTGTGCAGGCAACCAAGCAGCGAACCATGTTTGCGTTTTTATTATGCCTCTCATTAAGCTTCTTTAATGTCTGGACGTTGCTGTTCGCACTACAACCGCACATCGACTGCTTGTGACTACCACGAAATGAAGCAATTTCATTTGTAATAAATAAACGCAACCACCTTACCAGTGTAGTAATCGCGCAGGTTCAAAGACGTTTCAGTGTTGGTCAATATGTTCTTTTGATAGGGCTTTCCGATTCTCCTTTAAGCACTTTGAACGGTGATATGAAAGTAACTAATAACTGCAGCTAATATTGCCCAACGTATTGCTCTTTTTCAGGATTATTATGAACGGCACCCCAAGTACGTACATATCGATGCATTAGTCAACGTATTTCGTAGAGTCCTACTGGTGTGATACAACAATAGAAACTGAACGCGCCGCCAATTACCCTGGAGACCAACACGGCTTCTCTCCAATGTTATAACTTACGCATTCACATAGCCAGAAACAGAAATACAGAGTAATTGAGATAATTTATGAAGAAAGCACAGAAACGCTGGCCTGAGGTATTATCTTTATCTGGTAATCTGCTCAGGAAGAAGAGAAGCAGACAGAACCAGCAAGAAGGCTGTATCATGAGTGATCAGTTGGAATAGAGCTATGTATGTTTACGTGTTTGCTATTAAAGGACGCGTTAAAATTCAGCTGTAATTGGGAAAATTTTCTTGACGACCTTCGTGGCTTTTTTTAGTTGATATCGAATGCATCCAAATGCCAAATAACGTTCGTCCGCTTGCGACTCATTAATAAAAAGATTAGTGCTGGCGTTCGCGGTCACATTGTGATAAATAAATTGTTACATGTAGAGATCATAGGTTGGCAAACTAACTCACGAGTCGACTCACGCAAACTGTGTGTCATGTGTCATATGAATCAGAGCCTTAGTGTGCCCGCCTAAAAAAACTGTTGAGTCTGTGCCTCAAAGACTTCGGCTGAGAGGAACGTAGGTGTATTTGGTTGCAGGTGCGCCTGGCTGACAATTATTGTTGCTTGTTTGAGCGGTAAACTGGCTTGAGCAGGATATGATTGTGTTTGGGTCTCAGGCACACCGAGGAAACGAATTTTCCTCAGCAAGTGTCCTAGTGAGCTCTTAGCAAAAGTTCATTTAGTGGGTAATATGATGGAGTTCTGCTCATTGTAGTTACCGTGAATGAAGGTATTGCGGCAAATATTACCTAGGAAACTGTTCAGGACCACATTTTTTTGCGCAGAAGCATTCGCGGTTGTACGACAAACATTCCAACATCATTTTTGCTACCTGAATTATCCACGCAATACAAACGTGCTCCCATAAAGAGCGTGCGATGTGCTAACGATCTGGTATTAGGACTTTCAAACGCTTGATAAAACGGAAGCTTGGGCTAGTTGGTGATTTGGAATCAACATGTTTGCACAGCGCGAGAAAACGAGGTCGTAGGGGGTGCGTGATGTGTCCTCCCCACGGTGTTAGAAGTATTATAGGTGGACCGACGGCACTTCCACAAACGATGAACTTCGGTCCTCTTTTTGTGGAGAGGGCGCGAGATGGCGCCACAGTACCCGTGGCCGATGCGAGGTATGGATGGTCGATTCGGGGCCGCGAACGCCGCTCGAAATAAATAAAAACAAAGTCTGCGTTCGCTCTATAACTAGCGTAACAATAAATAAATAAACAAAAAACACGAACAAATCCTAGATTCTGACCATACAGCCGTAGATATCTGTGGAATATGTTCAATTCACCACCTCGATGGTTCGCGACAGGCGGATGCTTTCGCATTCGGACTTGTGAAATCGTGCATTTAAGTGTATGACAGTGAAGTCACGTTAAAATATGACACAGGTTAGTTTTGTTTGTTCAAATATTGTTTGCATAGACAAAAATAACGTATTACCTGCAGTATTGGAGCACAAAAACGTAATCTCGAGTGCTGTCGCAGCGGTCGCATTTTGATGGAAGCGACATGCTACAGGCCCATTTACTGTGCAATGTCAGTGCACTTCACAAAACACCACATTGTCGACATTTCTGAAGCCCTCCTACGGCGTGCCTCATAATCATATCGTGGTTTCAGCACATAAAACCCCAGATATTCCAATTGTTAACAAGCGTAGCTCTCTCACGGGGAGAGAACGACGGCACGGGCAGGTAGGGATGGTTCAAAGAAAAGTAGGTACTTATGGCGTAGACGAACTAAAAAACGGCACCGTTTATTAGCCTGATGTAGAGATGTATTTCATTGCACTGATGTAATGATGGCCCGCCGGCACACAAGCGAATTGCGCTCACTCGCCTGAGAAGCATTACAATATCTTTGCTGCTACTGACTTGCAAGGGAGTTGGATGTGTTAAAGGGGTGCACGTTTGCCAACAGAGCGACGCTTAAATTCAGTTGTTCGTCAGGACTCGCCACTCTTTTCATGACGACGCGGCTGGGAGCAGCAGCATAATAGTTTCAGCTCGCGCCAGTAACTATCTGGCTGGGTAGCTGCCGCACTAGTCATGAAAACTTCATATACAAAACATGACTGTTCTCAAGCCTTCAACGTTACTCTGTGGCAAGCCCACGCTGTTGCTGGGAAAGGCACGCTATTGCCACTCTCAAAAACTTCGTCGATCAAACTTGTGGCTGACACTGCGACTGGCTTTGTGTCGAATTCTGTGGCGTCAGATCCCACACAGCTGCTTTTATCCATCTCGCTGACGATGTCGCACGCCTGCGAGGTCTCCGTTAGCGTGAGTTCTTGAAATCTGGTTGAATTTCCAGTCTCACGTGGCGCCGTTTGATGGCAGGAGGGTATGAACGATCCGCAGGCGCATTCCTTCTTTTTACTCAGTTAGCACGTCAGTCGGAAAACTTCGTCGGCGCGGCGTCTTTAGCCGAAGCCGCCTATCGTGGTGTACTCACAAGAACGTGTCCTTTGTATACAGCTTCCCACGTCTTCGTTACGTACCTCGGCTCGAAGTGCTTCTCGCAGACGTAGTCGGTCGACTGAAGCACGCGGTCCTTGCGCGGAATCGCATGGTGCCATACCTTCACGCGGTCCGCTTCTCGGGGTGCAGCAAAGAGCGTCGCTTTTTTCAGCGCAGGTCTTGTCGCCAGATTGCACCGTGGCACAAAATACTTCTTGCCCACTTCACGGCTTACTGACACGAATAGCGTAGCCTGTCATCGCACAAAAAGATTGAAAACAAGAGCGCAACGTGGCGACAACTGCGTTGGCTCGACGGCGTCCGCTTGCCACTAAGGCGCAATCGGGGCCGGCTCGCCCGGCTCTCGGCCACGTGACCCCTCCTGCCATCTGGCGGCGCGATGGAGTGGAGGAACCGAACTTCAAAGCAGCGAGTGCACGGCGGAGGCGCTCCGTCGTTCCACCTGTACTTCCAACACCGTGGTCCTTCCTACGTCATCGTTTTCTTGCGCTGTGCAATCATGTTGATTTCGAACGCTAGTACTTTTATCAAATTAGAAGCTTATAGGCCGTGTGGCACAAGCGAATGCTGAATGTCACAGTGAATTGTGTAACTTTTGGTATTATGTATAATTATTATATTTCAGGAAACTCATATGTCGTGTGATTCACTAGCGTTTATTTCAAAGGCGGGAGCACCAGGTTGAGTGAGTCACAATGGGTGTGATATGACGGGCTTACGAATGACCGAAAAACGACAGTACTTTTGTTCCTACTTGGGTTTGGTCGGCAACAGTCACACGCCCTCATTCAGTCAGCTGCAGTCGCTCCCAATATAATTCGCTGCAATGTTTCACTGAGTCTTGTTTTGGCTCCCTGTCAACAATATGTTTTTCTGACTACCACATATTGAACTGAATCCGGAAATTCATTCAATTAGATGGAGTGCGCAATTCATTTTTTAGTAGGAGTAAACTCTGGGTTTAGTCACAGTAAAGTGGTTCTCTTTCTATTGCTCTTTGTTTCTCTTTCTCTCCATTTCCTTCTGTCGACTTGCCTTTTTGATTCTTTTTATGTTGTGGTTTACTCTCTTCTGCCCGCCTTTCCTCCTCCTCAGTCTCACTTCCCTTTCCCGCCATCCTATTTACTATACCATACAACACTGTGCCATGCTCTGCTGTGCAAGCGTACCTGGAGGCCTAATGGTTAAGATGCTCGCCTTTGGAGCGTGGGAACACAGCTTCAAATCCCGACCTGCCAAGAATTTTGGTGTTTCTTTCAATTTTTCTGGTTTTAACTTTTTTCCCCTCTATTTCTCTCTGTATTCGCTCTCTCACCCATCAGTTTATGGTACTCCATGCCGAAGAAATCGCGAAGCAGATAAAGACGACGAGGATTATGAAGCAGAGGACGAATAGAGCACATTTCGCTTCATGAGGATGATCATTCTTATTTCCGACAGACACATTAAGTTGGGCATCGACAACTGCGCCGTTAAAAATATCCAGCATCGGATGCGATTAGAACACGGGCCCTCTGCGTGACAGTTGAGTACTGTACCACAGAGAGTACTAGACTGCCACGCAATTACACCATATTTGACGAGAAAAGATTTATTCAAGTATACTTTTTTTCCTCGGACTGTAACAGAGTAAATGGTTTTTTGGTGCACCGAAAGGACAGATCTCGAAGTCGAATTTTACTATTTTTAAAGTGGAGGTGATGACACTGGCAGAGGAAAACTGCAGAAACGATTTACATTATTAACGCCGTGAACTATATGGCAGTGCTTATTGTGAACTGCTGGGTATAATGAAGCCATCAATAATATGCTGCCTTTTCATTGCAGTTTTCGTTTTCCCTTTTTATATCAATGGATGTACAGCTGAATGGAAATTGTTACGTAAATATTTTTTGCTAAGAACTGGGCTTCGCTTATGTGTCTCGTGCCTTTAGTTTTTGTTCGTGACTTGGGGCCGACCACCCCACGTTAGCACCAGATATACCTCCCAGATTCATTTATTTAAAAGAAAATGTGGAATGGTGTTTCATGGTGGAACAGCGCCAAAAAGAATGAAATACCGAAAATAAGAAATAACGAAAGAAAGTCACACGTGTTGTGGCAGCGAAGCAGATGAAGAGGACGAGGATCATGGAGAGGACGAATAGAGCTCATGTCGCTTCATGATGATGATCATTCTTGTTTTCGACAGACATACTACTTCGAGCATCAAAAGGCTCGTGGAAAGTCTCGTTCTTCTTCTTTCAACACTGTCTTAATATGAACTAACAGATAACAAAGCTAACGAAAGTATAGTGGATGTTAGCTGTACAATTTAGTTAAAAATAGGAAGAAAATGAAGTGCGCGAAAAGACAACTTTTCGCCGGTGGTGAACCCTGAAACTCGTCTTCATTCGTTCATTCCTAGCGAAGGTCTCGTTCTGGCAGACTTGATGCCTTCAGGTAAAATACAAGAGATTATTGGTCAGGTGCCAGCTCGTAAATACCACGTGCAACGTGACGCCAGAAGGTAAAAAAAAGAGTTTGCCACACTCGCCACACTCACCGTCACTAGCAACCCCAGCTTCAATTACGTAAAAACTTTGAGCGCAAATAAACAACGCAGGACCAAGAAAGAGAAGCACACATCACAAGCGCTTTTCTCTTTCTTGGTCCTGCATTGTTTATTTGCGCTCAAAGTTAAGTAATCATGAGATACCAACTAGCCCACCTAGCTATACTGTTACCCAGCTTTAACATGCACATGCATACCGGATAAAGTTGACGGCAGGACGACCACCGCTGTAGCTAAATTTGCTGTGCCTCGGTCGCGTTATTTGAAGTTTGCGTGTTTTCTTTTCTTGCACAATTTTCTTCATATTTATATCACAATTGTTGCAAATAACATACCCTATACTTTCCTTGACTTGATTACCTGTTGGCCCTCAGTAAAGGTGAGAAACAGTAACAAAGAGCGCTGATGATGATTTCATAGAGCATTTCTACCGCAAAACACATGGCCTACTCAACCTCCTATAAAGAAGTGCTTGAAAAACAATACATTTTTTCACATCGCGTTCTGCATCTCTTTGAAATGTTCCGTTCACCTAGCAGTCCTTGTTCACTGTTTTCTCCCTTAGGGAAGTTTGGCTTGCTCTTTTCTGGCACCATAACGAAAAACTCCTTGACGTGGTCGTTAAGGGTAAGAGGAATGTTTTTCTTCAGAACAATCCTAGTCAATAGTGAAGTAAACGTTTTTGTGATTAAATGTTTCAGCTCAATGATTGCTTAATGACCAGTTCAACGCAGTTAACGTTACTAAATCAAATACATATTACCGTCGAAGAACAAGAAGTGTCCTGGGGAGATGACTTGCAACAAGGCATTCTTTCTCAGTGACCGAATAAATGCACTGTGCTTTCAGGAGAGTTACACTCGCGTAAGGGGCGACGTATTCTGCGTATCCTGGTATTTTCTGAAGAAATACTCCACCATGGCTGTTACCGCTGGGATCGGCATAGATTTCGGTTGGCGCATCAGAGACGAAGAGAAAGCATTGTAGGCAAAGTTAGTAGGTGCCTCAGCGTTACAAAAGATTAGCGTTGCAAAATATGTTGTCCATCACCCGTTCGAATCTAGCTGGCGTGTTGAACCATCCGAACGGCATGACATTAATGGGGCCATGATACCAATTTTCGACACCCATGACACCCAATCTGTGCTATTAGGCTTAACCCTTGAGCATTCACAAATTAGCTGGCGAAATCGCTCTAGCACTTAATTCATAATTCAATATTTTTACAAACACCTGAGCGGCCTGAGAGTCGGGCAACACTGGCGCACTCGCGAGCCGTTACGTAACAAGCTGCTGGCTGTGCGAGCGTCTGCATTCCGGTGCAAGATATTGTTCCCGGGTCAGCTGCGCGTGAAAAGGAGATGTTTTATCTTTCTTCAGCTCGGCACATAGAAAATGAACGATTTGCAGCCACTGAAAACTGCAGTAGATGACGACGGCACCACTGCTTGCTGAAGGTGACGTCAAAGGCGCCATGGTAAAATTGAGGTGGCCGGTGGTTGTCCGACCTTCTAGCAGGCGGCTTCCAGAGACTGTTTTGCACTGAAATATTTTTTGGCCCATTTTTCATATCTATATAAGCATAATAGACCACCTCCTTCTACTTTTCACTGAAAACCACGAATTCTTGGGTGACCGTGTCATGGCCCCTTTAAACAAAAGTTCAGTAGGAGTGACGAAAGCGGTCTTCGAACGATCACTGTCAGCCATTGTTAAGTACCAGTACTCCAAGCGTAGATCTAAACACGAGATATATTCTGCGCCTCGCAAGCAATCGGGTGCATCATTGTTGCGCGGCAGCGGGTACACATCCTTCAGAGTTATGTTACTGAGGTGGTGATAATCGACACAGACTCTTATAGATGCATTCTTCTTGCCTACAAGTACTAGAGGAGAGGACAAAGGGCTCACGGACGGCAAATCCCTCCGCGTTTAAGCATCTCTTCGGCTTTTTCTTTGTTAATTTGTCGATCTGCCGCGGAAACTCGATAGGGTCGTCGTAGTTCTCAATGCGGTGTGCGACGTTCATCAAGCGGCCCAAAGTTGGCTCGACGCGCTGGACAGAAGAGTCAGAAGTTCACTGAGATGCGATGATGGTAGATCGTCGGCATTAGAAGGGTGCAAATTATCTGGGCCTGAGGGTGTGGGAACAGGTGCGACATGGCGTTCAGCTGAAGGTACTGTTGCTGCTTAGCAAATTCCAGCGAACGCAAGAGGTCGACATTCCCCAAAGATTCCCCACGAAGTAAGCTTACGACGGACGTCAGCGAGTTGGCGGCGAGCATTATCGCAGCACCTGATTTAATTGAAAGTACTTAAAAGGGCACTCATAAGCCGCCGGAACAGACAAGTACTTCTGAAGGGGCAGAGAGCGCTGTTCGATCTGCAGAAGCCGCACAGGAGGGTCCCACAAGGGTACCCGTTTTGGGGGTAATATCTCTGTCGTCATCGAGGACCAGTTATATGAGTGTTGGGAGCAAGTTCTGTCGGAAGACAGGCTTCAGG
>JALIZH010019536.1:0-32206 GCA_030522465.1 Rhipicephalus appendiculatus | reverse complement strand
AGCGCTCGTGAACTTCGTTGCTCATCCCAGCACAGAAGGACTCGACTTTCCCAGGGAACGTCGGGTACTCGTCCTGGCATTCTCCTTTCTCGAACAGAAACGTCTTGAACGCGTCGAGCACGTCGTCGCCGGCTACACTTAGCAGCAGCGCCGCTTTTGCAGCTTCGCTTCGAGGATGCTCCTTCCTTGTGGTCACCGGCAGAAACATGTCGAACTTCTTTGTCAAGCTCCTTAAATTTTCCGAGATGTTGCCAGTCAGTTTCAATGGTGGGGGAGCCTTGAGAAGGTTCATCGTTGTCGCTCCTATCTCACTTCTGAGGCCATGTAACGTGTGGCGTGTTTGACAATGGATTAAAGTAACTACATGTCGACAGGAGCAAGAAGAACGTCACGATTTATTAAAACGCCTTTATATAGATGATAAGGAGGGCGGGGCAGTCTGCGTGACAAACGCATGGATCCCGATATCACCATCCCAATACGATCACACAGTCGGCACGCTGTCAAAAATAAGCAGATAGCGCATGTCCAGTAAAACATTGATAAGACGTCTTCATAATTGCCAAATTCTTATTTCCCGTTTTACCCTTTGTAGGTTTGCCCATATTTTTGACTCGGTGAAATAAAAACCGGCTGTCGTATAATAATATAAAATACAACGAAATAGTACGAAACAAATTTCATAAAAATCAAGCGAATAGTTTAACTGAAAAAAGTGGGACATATATGTACCACTGAATCGTGAGAGTGCTTTCGAAAAGTGGGAAAATACTGTCCCACTGTTTCGTGAAGGCAACACCTCGCGATTGCATTAGGGTCATTCCAAGTGAAACGTCCCAGCCCAAAATTCGACCACCGGTGATTCTATTGAAAAAAATTAGCTGAAGGTAACCGTATGAGAATGACTTTAGTTAAGTATTTTTCGTTCAAAAAAATTTTGGTGGCCACGAGACCGCCCTTTGAATATTCCGGCAAGGAGGAAAACTTAGGTGGGAATAAATTATGCGTATAAAACCTTGATAGTAGGTACAATCGCGCTTTCTGTTTTAAATCATTCTATTGTCATTGTTCTTTCACGTGACGTCACGAGTAAAACCATATATTAATTTTCCGGCTTAAATAGGCCTAACAAAGAAGCAAGAAAACACGCGCATTCAGGCAATTTTTGCAAAAACAGCGGGAATGTTTGAGTCGCAAAAATGTTTTAGCTCTTTTACCAGTCGACATTGTATCTGCGAAAAATGTTTTCAACCTTTGTAAAGAAACTTTTATTGAGAAAAATGCTTCCAAAGATGACAAAAAAAATGACTTTTTTCGTGATATTCACTCGTAAATTAAGCATCAAGGCCATCGCGATGAAAATGTGGGAGAGGGTTCATTATATGCTCCAATGTCTTCTCTTGTGATGTGGAAATTTTCGTCTTTGTAAATTTTGTTTAAAGCGAAAAAATAAATTTTGATATCCACAATCAATGTCGCTGGTAGGCGCTAGAAAACCGAAGCGTTCACCGCAATTTTAGGTAAGTTATTGCGACCGATTATTGAATATTTCGGTAGTTTATAGTGTTATGGACCTTGCTAGATTATTTTCATTGGTTTTGAGCATTGCTGACTTTGTTTTAGGCCTTTACTGATTGCTGCGTCCCCATGCGACATGAGACGTGGATGGACGAGAAACCGGGTTTCTAAGTGGCTGCTCAATTAAAACAAAAAGTACTTCATTTACGGGCCCGAGGAGGACCAAAATCTATCAGTAGAGCGCAACTTCATTGCCACTTCAGATGGCAAAAGCGGATGCGACTGTGTCGGCGGCTCACGTAAACTTCTGGCAGAAACTGCAACTCTGCAGAGGCCATATGGTGGTCATATTTAGACACCACAGGATTTCTTTGTCTGGAGCAAAAGAAATTTGAGTGGTGTTACCGTAATTTGGGTGCCACATTCCTCAATTCAAGAAAAGAGAACCCAGCTAACTCAGAAATTCGCTGTGACGATGCTGTCCACGGGACCCGACAACTGCACCACGTCAAACACTCTACTCATTCAACATTTCATATTCGGGTTACACCAGTCTTCAACACTGAAGAAATTCAGAGGAGAAAGCGAGTGTTAATGACAAGGCAGCCTAGTTCGACGTTAACGATTATTGTGTCGAAATTGCGATCAGAGTACGATACACTGAAACGCAAAAAACATGAACGACAAGATATAATGTTTTGGAAGCCGCAGCTTCATTTTGTAAGTGCTGGTAAACCATGAAGCGCTGTTCTTGTGCCAGTGGGAAACACCCGAGAGCAAAGAACCATGTCATCCACGCATCCGTGTGGCATGAAATGAAGCAAAGTTAGCCAATAAATACCACGACCAAACGCTTACGTTCATGCTATGCTCGTCTACCTTCCCCAAATTGCCAAGAAAGGTGGTTATAAAGGGACAAAAGTTAGCTGCTTCCGATATGTATACACTGATGTGAAGTCACACTACCACAGTTTGCTTTAAAAATTCCCCATCTCCCGCTAAAGGGAACCATGTGTGGATGCGAAGCAGCGTGGAGATAATTAGCCGGGCGCTCATCGCGGCGCTGCACAGGAGAGAGAATGAGGCGCGCTCTCAGTCATTTTCATACCGCGGAACTACCGTGGCGCCCCCCAGCGGGGTATGCAGCTGTCACACCACCTGTCGTGCGCGCCGCTCCGTACAGGATTCCTAGAGGAAAGGACGGGGGGGGGACCTAGGAGAGGAGAGAGAGGGGACGTGCATGCGCTGTGGGGGGTGTGGGACGCGGGAGCCGCTCCGTAGAGTAGAGGATTCCTAGAGGAGAGAGGGGGGAAAGGACGCGCATGCGCTGTGGGGATGTGGGACGCCGGAGCCGCTCCGTAGAGAGGGGGGAGAGGACGCGCATGCGCTGTGGGACGCGGGCGCCGCTCCGTAGAGTAGAGGATTCCTAGAGGAGAGAAAGGGGGGTGAGCGTAGGAGAGAGAGGGGGGGGGAGGGGACGCGCATGCACTCTGGGACGCGGGAAGGAGGGACGGACTAAGCCCCCCTCCAAACACATGCAAGCAAGATCAAGGAATGGGGTCAACCTGGGCGACAGACACCACCTGCCTAGCCATTGCTAAGCAGCCTCTCTGTGCTCTCGGCCATGACTCAAGGAATGGGGTCAACCTGGGCGACAGACACCACCTGCCTAGCCATTACTAAGCAGCCTCTCTGTGCTCTCGGCCATGACTCTGATGATTGTAGTAGGGTTGACGGCCTTGATACTACTACAGTGTTCTGGTTCGCATAATGGGTGCTTCCCTACTTCATGAAAGTGGCCGGACGCGGGACACGGGACGCGGGACGGGGGACGCGGGACGCGGGAGGGACGGACAGAGCCCCGAGCATAAGATGCTTCGCATCTAAAAACTGACGGAGTCCTCATCCAAGCCCGTGAAGTCACCGAGAGTAAGCGGACATTCTAGATTGAAAAGACATCGACACTCCTGTGGTGTCCTATGGTGTCCTGTTGGAAATCCTGTGGTGTCTAAATATGATCACCATATGGCTTCTGCAGACTTGCTGTTGCTGCCAGAAGTTTAAGTGGGCTGCCGACACACTCACATGCGCTTTTGCCATCTGAAGTGGCAATGAAGTTTCGCTCTACTGATAGATTTTGGTCCTCCTCGGGGCCGTAAATGAAGTACTTTTTGTTTTAATTGAGCAGCCACTTAGTAACCCGGCTTCTCGTCCATCCACGTCTCATGTCACATGGGGACGAAGCAATCAGTAAAGACCTAAAACAAAGCCCGCTGAAACATTCCCGCTGTTTTTGCAAAAATTGCCTGGATGCGCGTGTTTTCTTGCTTCTTTGTTAGGCCTATTTAGGCCGGAAAATTACTATATGGTTTTAACTCGTGACGTCACGTGAAAGAACAATGACAATACTATGTTTTAAAACAGAAAGTGCCATTGTGCCTAGTATCAAGGTTTCATACGCATAATTTATTCCCACCTAACTTTTCCTCCTTGCCGGAATTTTCAAAGGGCGGTCACGTTACCACCAAATTTTTTTGAACAAAAATACTTGACTAAAGTCATTTTCATACGGTTACCTGTCAGCTCAATTTTTTTCAATAGAATCACCGGTGGTCGAATTTCGGGCTGGTACGTTTCACTTGGAATGACCCATTAATGGGTGTTTGGGATGAAACGGCAGAAGCAAATAGCACAGAGTATGACTTCTCAAGTTGGGAGGAGCAAAGTTCAGCGAACCTCATTTCAGCGGATGGGCGTCTTGCTGGGCGAGTTGGTACTAATATGACATCATTAAGTGTAGCGCAAAAAACACGGACAGATGAAGGGTTCGCGCCGTCCTGCTGCCAAGTAAATAATGCTGGCCGGTAGAACGCACAAAATAACGCTTAACTGAAGTTACAATACGGTAACAAAACTGCGCGATAAAATTGCCACACTTTCCATGCCGCTACCACAAGGTCTAAAGCCTGTGAATCATGTCATCTGCGGCGCTTCACCGACTTTATAAGCGTCGGGCTGCACAGCTTCCAGCGTGAAAATTCAACGCCGGCAAATTACTCGGAGACTACCTACGAAAACGGAATAACGATGCACAATGTGGGCGTGGGCACCGGTGAGTGAAAATGCACTGCTTTGCACTTGAACATAGCTTGTCAAAATGGTTGATTGGGCGAGTTGGTGTTCCATGCTTGTTTTTCAAGTACGAGCGCGATACGTAGACAGGGACAGGAAAGACACGGACAAGCGCTTACTACCAACTGAAAGTTTATTAAGAAAGTTGTGAGATATATACTGACAGAAGAGACATATTTAGAAACACATTCGATAAGACCACCATGCGACATGACAATAAATATATGCGTATATCAGCGCCCCTATAGCCTTACAGCGATTGCTTACCGTCTACGCCATCTGCTACACTCCAAAAACGCAAGCTCATCATCAGACAGAACTACTCACGGCTTGCTCACGCAAGTCAAGTTTTCACGCGAAATGTTTTCAGCTTCAATGATAAGCCTTGTGCGCTCCTCTTTGTGTGTTTTCACCACTGTTGTGCTATCAAACTGAACATGACAGCCACAATTACTGACATGCTGTGCCAGAAAACCATCACTGCCTCTTGGAGCGTTGCGCGCATGCTCCCGCAATCTGTCGTTGAGACATCTTCCAGTTTGGCCAATATAACATGCACCGCACGAAAGCGGTATCCTGTAAACAACGTTGCTAATGCAATTGACGAACCGCGTTCTGTGCTTTGTTTTGCACAGCTGTTTCTTGTGGCAAGCAGCGCGTGCCAGCTTGGCCAACTGAGAAAGCTTGTGAGGTGCAGAAGAAACGACACGCACACCCTTGCGTTGCCCAACCTTTTTTAGGCGGTGTGTAATCTGATGCATGTAAGGGACAACAGCTATTTTTTTCTTTTTCATGGTTGCTGTTATCTCGTCCTACTGCATCATTCCTTTCTCTCTCCTTAGCCATCCATTTTCTACGTAAACCTTCGGCCACGGAAACCAAGACTGGCTCAGGATAACCAGCTGCCTTGAGCCTGGCCACCTGATTTTGGAAGCTGGCTTCCATCATATGTGCACAAGAACGGTCAATTGCGTTAGTGAAACAGGTAGTAACGATGCCTCTTTTGACTAGTTTGCTGTGAGCAGAGGTGTACGGCAGCAACGGTTTACCTGTGCGTGGCTCGTACGCCCAGCAGGTATGCTCTCCACTAAACATGAGTCTAAGATCAAGGAACCTGATAGATGAGTTTTCTGGCATTTCATGAGTCAGAATAAGCAGGTCGAGGCATTTCGTAAAGAGCGACAGCACGTTAGTGGCATGAGACACAAAATGTTTTGGATCACACTTCACTATGACTAAAAAATCATCTACAAACCTAAACACTTTTCTTACAGCAGTGCCCTCTAATTCTTGATCAACCGCAAAAAAGGTTGGGCAACGCATGGGTGTGCGTGTCGTTTCTTCTGCACCTCACAAGATTTCTCAGTTGGCCAAGCTGACATGCGCTGCTGGCCACAAGAAACAGCTGTGCAAAACAAAGCACAGAACGCGGTTCGTCAATTGCATTAGCAACTTTGTTTACAGGATACCGCTTTCGTGCGGTGCATGTTATATTGGCCAAACTGGAAGATGTCTCAACGACAAATTGCGGGAGCATGCGTGCAACGTTCGCAGCGGCAGTCATGGTTTTCTGGCACAGCATGTCAGTAATTGTGGCTGTCATGTACAGTTTGATAGCACAACAGTGGTTAAAACGCACAAAGAGGAGCGCACAAGAATTATCATTAGAGGCCGGATTTTTAGGCACTTAAAAAGCGCGTTTTAGGCGCCAAAAATAGGCAGGCAAAACACAGTTTTAGGCTTCCAAAATCGTAAATATAGGCACAATAAATTTTTACATAAATTCAAAATATTTCAAACAAAGACGTACACGACCTTTATGTACGACAGAAAAGCAAGAAATGTTATTGCTCACGATGACACAAAGGTGCCAACAGTTGAACATAGCCACGCAATTGTCCTTTTTGCCGCACGGCTCGTAAAACACAGTCTCTCCTTTTATTCTCTATCATTGTGAGTAAAGTGTCCCCCGTGGAATCGACACAGTCGTGGATCTCTTTATTTTCGGCATGCACAGAAACAGGTAGTTAGACCGCTAAATAACCAGAATGGAGGGATGCCTCGTATTGGCCGGGTCTAATCGCATAGGTTCATTTGCTACTCTGTGGACGGTATCGCGAGGCCGCCGATACCATCAGAAAGCGGCGACATCGGCGCCGAGGTTCATCGAAGAAGACCAATGCATCTGCATCTACAGCGCCTCTTGAACGCCCTGCTTCACTGCGTCCCTTGTCAACCGGACCCTCCACGGCCGGTACGAATTCCACTTGGCCTATATTGCCGAAGCCACTGTCCCAGGGATGGGTGACGGCCGGCGTAAACGACAACACCAAGGAAGGCATGGACACATCCGACGCAGCTTGGCCTTCGTTGCCGAAGTCACAGCCACATGCAGAGTCACAGCGCACGTCGGCAATCGTGAACACTGAATCACCGACTGTCCGGTGGCCTGAAGAAGACAAAGCAATCGTCGTAGTTCTTCAGTCACACCTAGACACACTTCGCATGTTCGTCGGCAAGCTCAAATCCCCATGAGCTCAGTCCGTGCAACAGGTGCTGGATGGTCTATGTCCAGTACTTGCAAGCCTTCAGTAGGCACCATTACTCGTCTGCCTCCAGTGCAACGTGATTCGCACGAGATCCTGCACTCAGTACTATGGAACGCAGCAGTTTTTTAAATGCGAATGCATTTCTTATCGGGCTATGTCAGGCGCATCCGGCGGCGTCCGCATCTCTCCGCTCTCACTCCCTCTCCCATAGCAACAGCTGCGGTCGCGCGTGCTTATCCTCGCCCCTAGCAACCGGAGCAGGTGGTGCGGGCGGAGTAGCGGATAGTGAGTGGAGAGGAGGAGCGCGCTCTGGTGTGTGAGGGCGCTCGCATCGCGGGAGCTCAGCGGAGCTCCCGCGTGTGTGGAGAGAGTGTAGGAGAGGGTAGGTGCATGCTTCGCCGCTCCTTCTCTCGCCGTTCGCTTTCTCTCCTCCCAGCGCCCCACTCTCCCATCCGCTCGCTCGCACGTATATAAAAAAAAGAAAAAAAAACACGCGCTGCGGCCGTGCTCTCGACCGGGCTGCAGAAATTAGGCGCCTTTTCCGTTTTCGAACCACAACCACCATATATAAATGGAGTGAAGCGCGCGCGAAATGCATTCGCATTTCCTCACGATTGCCTTCGGGGAGGTGGAGGCATTTTTTTGTATACTCTTTTCTTTCTATCTCCCTATATATCTTTTAATTCCTCATTCCCCTTCCCCCAGAGTAGGATAGCAAACCGGACGTGCGCCTGGTTGACCTTCCTGCCTTTCCTTGCTTTTCTACTTCCTTCCTTCCTGTCGACGAACACCTTTAAAGGGCCCCTCACCCGGTCTGAGCATTTTGAACTGACAAGTGTTTTGCATGCACTGGACGCTCACGATCACGTCTGCCAAGATTCGCAACGTTACGTGCCGCGGAAAAATGTGAAATTGCAAAATGAACACCGCTTGCCCTTCCCGCAGGCGCGCGACCCAAGATGGAGGGGTTGACGTGCAACAAGGACTGCTCCTGCATAGTTATCTGTGCTCTAACGTCGCTCCTCTACGTACACTTTGGTGCTCTGACATCGCTCGCATTTGCATGTAACACTGCGAGAATTATTCGAGGCGACATGTGTAATTTCTGTAATACGTTGCTTAAATAGATGAATGAAAGTTGAGAGAAATAATAAAACACACAAACGGAAAGTGTTTGCATTTTTATTTTTTATTTCTTACTTTGAATTGCAGTGAGATGTGAGACTAACCTGCCTCCACTTCGTATGCGTTCGTGTTTTCGCCGTTCCCGCGTCGCGCCGCCACCAGCCCTAACAACGCTTGGCGCGATTTTGGTGCATTGCCCCTAACAACAGTTCCAGCTGTGCGACGCGGTGTGTCGCGGTAAGGATACATGATCCGTGCCAGCCTCTCCAAACGTGCGCGCACTGAGAGGTCCATCCCAAATAAATAGGCAGTACACTACAGAGAACGCCGAAACGACACAACACCGCTCGCGTGCACGACCTGGCTCAGGCACGTCATGCGCACGTGACCTCGCGTGCGCAAGACGCCTCTTCGCATCATGGTTTCGCGGCTCCTATGAACCAACTTTAAAAATTATTGTGGTCCAACGCTATTCATTGGGCACGCATCAACAAACAAAACCCAACCCGCGTGCACATCACTATTTTCGTACTTTTGATCTACACTCTCCTTTCCCCTGACAGCACTCCATCCTTTCGCATTCGTCCGTCACCTTCCCGCGGCTGCACAGAGGGACCTCCTATTTCTTGCCCCCTCCCACACCCATGTCTTCAACGTGGTTCACTTGCTTGAGGACACTCAAATGGACAAACAGCTCTAGAAGCCAATCTCCGCGTCCTCGACCATGGACGCCACTCTCCCTTCTTCTAATCTCCTCTCCCTATGTTTATTTCCCTCTCCCCATTCCATAGTAAACGTTGACTTGCTCCCATTTAGGGTTGCAGAAACAGCGTCTTTTCCTCAACCTCTCCTCCTTTAGCCGCTCGCGACATCTCAGCGCGTGGGCGTAACATAGCCGGCGCGTACCATTTTACGGCTGCTAGCGGTTGTTTTCCGGCAATTGGTTGAACTAGAAGGCTAGTTTGAACTCCCCTAGTATTCCTAAAGGTCAATGTTGCCAGGTAACATGAATAACGGTCTCAAACTGCACTCGAAAGTGAAATTTGGGGTTAAATAGTGTTCATATAGGCACCCATTTGGAAAATAGGCATTTATAGGCACTTATAGGTGTTTAGGCACGATCGTCAAAAATAGGCATTTATAGGCACTATAAAAACAGTATAAAAGCCCTTCTTAACCTCTAATTCGTGCTCATATATCAATGTGGCACGATAGGAACGCAAGGAACAAAATAGGCATTTGCCTATAATCCGGTCTCTACTTATCATTGAAGCTGAAAACATTTCGCGTGAAAACTTGACTTGCTTGAGCAAGCCGTCAGTAGCTCTGTCTGATGATGAGCTTGCATTTTTGGTGAGTAGCAGATGGCGTAGACGGTTAGCAATCGCTGTAAGGCTATGGGGGGCGCTGATATACACATATATTTATTGTCATGTCGCGTGGTGGTCTTATCGAATGTGTTTCTAAAGATGTCTCTTCTGTCAGTATATATCTCACAACTTTCTGATTAAACTTTCAGTGGGTAGTAAGCGCTTGTCCGTGTCTTTCCTGTCCCTGTCTACGTATCGCGCTCGTACTTGGAAAACAATAATTGAATATAGCCCTTATTTTTTTTTTTGTTGTTTTGCGTGCGCTACGGTTTTTGTGAATTCATAAGGTTTCACGACTTGTCCAGCTGATGAGATGCACAGCTTGTGGGTTCTAATGACATTTTCTCAGCAGGGGCGGAAGTGCTGGACCCGCGTCCCCCCCCTCCCCCCAAGAACAAACATATTGTTACGTGAAGGAACACAGGGAAACAAGGCGTATTTACAATATATTTACACTACGCCAAGCGTAAGCCAAGATGGAGAAGAAAGCGCGCGCCACACACCAAAAAAACCACGTCGTCTTCCTCGTTGCCTCTCTTGGTGCTTTTTACGCGCAATATTCTTATAACATAACCCCCGGGTGCTAAAGCACCGTCTCGGTGCTTTCTATAGTGTTGCAGAGCGGTAGAGTTTAAGGCGGGATACATGAACATTGTCTGTAGACCCTGAAGCTGAGGCAGATGAAGACTCGAGCGGAGCTATCTCGTAGGTGACGTCAGTCACCTGGCGTAATACGCGGTAGGGTCCCGAATATCGAGAAAGAAGTTTTTCAGAGAGTCCAACGCGCCGTGTCGGAGTCCACAATAGCACAAGGGAACCCGGAGTAAAGGAAACTTGGCGATGATGTGCGTCGTAACGCTGCCTCTGGTGATCTTGCGATGCTAGAAGGCGCTCACGGCCGACTTCTCGTGCTTTGCGAGCTCTGGTGATAGCGTCGCGGGCGTATTCAGTTGCCGAATCGACGGCGGCCGGAAAGATGGTGTCGAAAGGTAAAGTCGGGTCGCGGCCAAACAAAAGATAGAACGGAGAAAAACCAGCAGTATCGTGGCGTGAGGAATTGTAGGCAAATGTAACAAAGGGCAATGCAACGTCCCAGTCTTGGTGGTCGGAGGAGACATACATAGAGAGCATATCAGTTAAAGTCCGGTTGAATCGTTCAGTCAATCCATTAGTTTGCGGGTGGTAGGCCGTCGTGAATTTATGTTTCGTCTCGCAGGATCGCAGCAGGTCGTCAATCACTCGGGAAAGAAAATAGCGCCCACGATCTGTGAGAAGTTGGCGTGGGGCGCCATGATAAAGAATGACGTCGTGCAAGAGAAAATGGGCAATATCCGTGGCACAGCTGGTTGGTAGAGCCCGTGTAATTGCGTACCGGGTTGTGTGGTCCGTCGCGGCAGCTATCCACTTGTTCCCAGAAGTAGACGCAGGGAAAGGGCCTAGGAGGTGTGACGAGTGGGGGGACAATTGTTAGTGAAAACTGAATTTGTGATAGAAGAAGACGAAAGTGCATGTGTGGTGCGCGGCGGCGCCGCTCGTGAGCGAGCGGGAAGACGAGGAAGATTTCGAACGCTCGAGGAGCAAGTCGGGCCGAGGCAGCCGAGCAGCAGTGGCAGACAAGGGTTCCTGGCGGCTACCGGTCCGGTTGCGGCGCCCAACCTGCCACGGGTGGACTGCGGGCAACTCGGGCAACGAGCTACGCCAGGCGACGACAGTGCTTGCGGTCACGGTCGAGACCTGCGGGCGAGTCGGTGATTACGGGGCCCGCCGATCCAGGAAGCCGAGGCGTGCTGGGCCGGTCTACGGTGTCCATGGCCGGGCACGGGTCTCGCCATCCACTCCACAGCAAGGCAGCCGTCCCAGCAACCCCGTAGCGTCGTACTCCTTGGAACACAGCGACCCGTCGGACCATCGCAACGACCGCGACGACGTGTGAGTGGTTCCCATCGAGTGCCCGTGCGCGAACTAGATACGCTGCGTTAGGGTCGCGAGAACCGCACACCGCATGTTGTAGGAGTGCAGGCGATTGGACCGGCAGGGTTTTGTGAGTGTATTTGTATAGTTCCGCATTTATGTGTCTATGTCCTTGTTAGATAAACGTCCTGTCTTTGCCTTCGTGTCATCCCTTGTCGATTGAGCGCCTGGGCCCACACACGAACCTCATCACAGAGGTCAAGACCAAGTCGGAAGAAGGGGTCAAAGGGAACATCAAGTGGCTGGAGGAGTCCGGCAGGACTCATAGAAGGTGTTTTCCGGCGTTGACACTGGTCACATGCGGCGACGTAGCGGCGGACGGAGCGATAAAGACTGGGCCAGTAAAACCGACGCTGCACACGGTCGTACGTCCGAGAAAGTCCAAGATGACCGGCAGTGGGGGGCGTCATGCAGCTGGCCGATAACGCTCGCACGTAGGTGGGAAAGTACCACAAGGAGCAGTTCGCGTCCATTTGTGTGGACGTTGTAACGGTACAACGTACCGTCCTTAAGGACGAACAGTCGAGTAGACGGATCAGGCGTCGTAGAATGCAGCCTCTCAATAATGTCACGTAAGACGGGATCTCGGCGCTGTTTGTCAGGGATGTTGCTTAAAGCGGAGAGAGAGAGCACACATGGGGGGAACTTCATCTAAAGTCTCAGGGTGGTCCACTGGATGACGGGACAAGCAGTCAGCGTCATGGTGTAAGCGGCCAGATTTGTAAGACACCGAGTAGTTATATTCTTGGAGCCGTAGCGCCCAGCGACCAAGACGCCCAGTGGGGTCCTTCAAAGACGAGAGCCAGCAGAGGGCGTGGTGATCTGTTGTCACGGTGAAATGTCGACCATGTAAGTAGGGCCGAAATTTGCCAACCGCCCAAGCGAGAGCAAGGCATTCCCTTTCGGTGATTGAGTAGTTCCGCTCGGCCGCAGAGATGAGACGGCTAGCATAGGCGATAACGCGGGCGCACCCGCTTTGATGCTGGACCAAAACTGCACCGATTCCGTAGCCGCTGGCGTCGGTGCGGACTTCTGTTGGGGCGGAAATGTCGAAATGGGCCAGAATAGGTGGTGTTGTGAGCAACGCGATGAGATTAGCGAACGCCGTAGCCTGCGCAGCGCCCCAGGAGAATGGGTACATCTTTCTTCAGTAAGTCTGTGAGAGGACGGGCGACATCCGCGAAATTGTTTACAAAACGTCGAAAGTAGGAACAGAGACCTTAAAAGCTGCAGACTTCCTTAGTGCAGGTCGGAACTGGGAAGTTCTGCACGGCTCGCACTTTATAAGGACCAGGGCGTACGCCAGAGAAGTCGACAAGATGGCCCAACATGGTTAGTTGCTGGCGTCCGAAGTGGCACTTTGATGAGTTCAGTTGGAGACCAGTCGTGCGAAAAACGGAAAGGATGGAGGAAAGGTGGTCAAGATGCGTTTCAAAGGTCGGGAAAAATACAATGACATCATCGAGGTAACACAGGCAAATTGACCACTTGAACCCGCGCAAGAGTGTGTCCATCATTCTCTCGAAGGTGGCTGGAGCGTTGCATAACCCGAAGGGCATGACCTTAAACTGGTAAAGACCATCTGGAGTCACAAAAGCGGTCTTCTCGCGGTCCATGCCGTCGACAGCAATTTGCCAGTACCCTGATCGAAGGTCGATGGAGGAAAAATACTTAGCACCGTGAAGGCAATCCAGGGCGTCGTCGATGCGCGGTAGCGGGTAGACGTCTTTTTTAGTGATCTTGTTCAGATGTCGGTAGTCGACACAGAATCGCCAACTGTTGTCCTTCTTCTTGACAAGAACAACAGGGGAAGCCCATGGACTACAAGATGGCTCAATTATGTCCTTGGCGAGCATCTTGTCGACTTCGTTTTGAATTATCTGACGCTCAGCTGGAGAGACACGGTACGGCCGTCGATGGACTGGAGGGGCATCGCCGGTGTTAATGCGGTGCTTCACAGCGCTGGCTTGACCTAGCGGTCGGTCAGTAAAGTCAAATACATCGCAATATGATTCAAGGACGCGAAGGAGCGCGTCAGCTTGATGCGGCAAAAGGTCTGGCGCGATCATTTTTTCCACGGCAGGAGACGGACTTGCTGGCGAAGACCGGGCTTGCGTGTAGTTGGAGCCACCAACATCACGGGTCGACAAAGCTGAGATGACGCAATCGTCAGAGGGCGTCAGCGTGGTGAGGGCTATTCCACACGGGAGCACTTGGGGACACAGAGCAAAGTTCTCAGCACAGGAATGCAAGCGTGGTTGTCACGTAACGGAATAATAGTGTGCGGAAAAGTAACACTGTGAGTCAAAAGGACGGATGTGATGGGCGCAAGCACATAGTCGCCATCAGGTACAGGTGGCGAGGGCGTTACGGCGATGCAGGTAACTGTTTGCGGTGACAAACGAACATGTTCGGCAGAGCACAGACGGCCTTGCGGTGGACTGGGTGGATCAGTCAGACACGGCAGGTCAAGTTGCACCGTACCAGCTGAACAGTCAATGAGGGCGGAATGGGTAGACAAAAAAATCAAGACCGAAGATAACATCATTGGTGCAGTGAGTGAGGACGGTGAAAAGAACAGACGTCTGATGGCCGGCAATAGTAACACGTGCTGTGCAGACACCAATGACGGTAGCCGTACCACCGTCAGCTACACGAACACTGCGAGAAGGGGCTGGAGTAAGGACTTTCTTCAAGCGGTCACGTATGTGCGAGCTCATAAGAGATATATGGGCACCAGTGTCAACCAAAGCTTTAACAGATAAACCGTCAACTTGTACATCGATGAGGTTCTGGTTGTTGGGGAGCGTCAACAGAGGAATTGGAGGGCAAGTCGTAGCAGCAGCGTCACCTCCAGGAGCTGCACCCGTTAGTTTCCCGAAGGAAAGCGTCGGGTGAAGGACGGGGACGGGGAACGAGGTGGAGGAGGAGACCGGGAAAATCTACGTCGTGGTGAAGGCGAGCGGCTGTACTGGGCGGCGGTCGTACCGGTCGGGTCGTAATGAGCTGAGTCGTCGCAGCGTGGTGGTTCTTGGCCAGAAGTACGGGCTGATGCGTGGAGGTTGTAGTAGCTTGGGCTTGTCCGAGATGGCGAGGTCCACGTGCTTCGGCAATGACACGAAATGTGTCCAACTCGTTCGCACCGAAATCAAATCGGCCTGTCGTCCGGCGTCCTCCACGCATTTGGATCCCGTTTACGTGGGGCAGGGCGGCGGTAGTGCTGAAAAGAGTTCGAGGCCGACTGACAGCGTCGGGACGGTGCACAGAACAGATCGTCTGAAGGCCCGCGTTGGCCAGTTCTTGGCGCACAACGGTCTGTTTGAGCGATATGGTCGGCTGAGGATCACTCGGCGCCAGGGCCCTCAAGGGTGTGGGCGATATGGCTTCAATTTCGCGTCGAACGATTCTAGTAATGTCAGCGGAGTGTGGATTCGGCTAGGTCTCGGTGTGGAGGTCCTCACAAGTTGATGCCGCAGCAGTGTTAGGAAGACGGGCGAAGTGGTGGGCAATGCGACGGCTTTTAGCCTCTTCAAAACGTCGGCACTCCGAGATAACATCTTGAACGGTCGAGCAGCCTTTATACACAAGGAGGTTAAAGGCGTCGTCTGCGATGCCCTTGAGCACGTGCGCCACCTTGTCGGCTTCAGCCATGGGGGCGTCAACTTTACGGCAAAGGGTCAAGACATCTTGAAATATACGCCAGGTAAGACTCCGTGGATGTCTGAACACGCGTACCAAGTTCCTTCTTAGCGGCCCGCTTGCAGCCGCCAAATTTATTTATTTATTTATTTAACATACCTCAAAGGCCCCGTACAGAGGGCTTTACATGAGGGTGTGGGCAAACAGTATAGAGTTAATAAAACAATGATTCAATAGCATTTCTAAATTTATCTGTGTTGGAATGATGAATGACACTTGAGGGAAGATCGTTCCAGTCCCTGGCTGCCTGAGCGAAAAAGGAATGATGATGGGCTGTGGTGCAAGCAGGAGGTGGGTAGACGGCCTTGTGGTGACTTGTGCGGGCTGAAGTACGATGGGCTGGCTGAATGGAGGAGTTATAATGAAACACATGATACATTTTGTGATACAAGGACAGTCTAGAAATCTTACGGCGTAGGTCTAGGTTAGGTTTTGGGCGAATAGTGTTTTGTAGGCTAGTAATTTGACTGATGGAGGGGCAAGATGTAAGTTACGACGAAAGTAACCAAGAGTTCTGTTAGCATTGTTAGCTATTTTACTTACGTGAATAGACCAGTTTAGATTCTGTGAGATGTTAACACCGAGATATTTAATACAGCTGAGGGAAGAAACTGTAGAGCCATTAATATTATAGTTAGTGGTGGGAAAGTTCTGGCGTCTGTGAAATGAAACAAGTGCAGTTTTATTAGTATTTAAAACCATGAGCCATTTGCGGCACCACTCGCCAAGTTTTAGTAGGTCACGCTGGAGAGTAACTGTATCTGAAACGTTAGTAATGGGTCGGTATATTACACAGTTCGTCAGCAAAGAGGCGAATGTTAGATGAAATGTTATCGGGTAAGTCATTGATGTAAATTAAAAAGAGGAGGCGACCTAGAACTGTACCTTGTGGCACACCGGAGATGACGTTAGAAAAAGATGAGGATGTATCGTTAGCTTCTACAAATTGTTGGCGGTTAGTGAGAAAGTCCTGAATCCAATTGTAGACAAGTCGGTTAAGGTTTAATTGAGAGAGTTTTAGTAGTAGGCGGTTGTGGGGAACTTTGTCAAAGGCTTTCTCAAAATCTATAAAAATGGCGTCAACTGGTATGTTAAGGTCAACACTAGCGCTTAAGTCATGGATGAATAGTGCAAGCTGGGTATTGCATGAGAGTCCTTTTTGGAATCCATGTTGGTTAGGGTGAAAAAATTTAACTGAGGTAAGGAAATTAGCAATTTGTGAATGAATTATATGTTCCATTATTTTTGAACAGATGCAGGTTAGGGATATGGGCCGGTAACTAGATGAACCTGGCTTTGGAACCGGAACGATCTTACCCACTTTCCAGTCAAGAGGTAACGATGCCGGATGAGAGTGATTGCTGAAAAATATGAGAAAGAATAACACTGGTGATTTCTTTGGTGTTTCTGAGCACCTTAGCATTGATGCCATCGATGCCGCAGGATGATGTAAGTTTTAACGATTCCATGACCTTCTGGATGCCTTGAGGTGAAAATATGACATCTGGCATGGTAGGGTAGTTTAGGGGGGAGACATCAGGGAGGTTATCAATGGGTTCTCTGGTAAAGACGGAAGAGAAGGTAAGGTTTAGTGCTTCAGCTACTTCGTTATTCGCGATAGGTTGCCCAGTATCATCCAATATTGATATGGATTTGCTTTCGTTTTGTGGGTTAATCACTCTCCAAAACTGTTTTGGGTTAGTGCGGAGTAAATTGGGCAAGGTTGGTTTTATTAAAGAGCCGTTTCGCTTTATCGACAGCAGCCTGAATAGTTTCGCTGTGGCCTGGTATTTTTGCCACGCCACAGGATTATTGGTGTTTTTTGCAGAGCGAAATTGTCGCTTCTTTTTGTTTTTGAGCCTCTTGAGTTCAGCACTAAACCAGCGGGAGCTGCTACGTTCACTAATTGTGATTATTGGAATGTAAGTACTGATCAGCTCATGCATTTTGGATTTAAACAATAACCAATTTTTTGTGACGGATCTCTTGTTAAAATCTTTAACTAGGAACTGCCAGAATTTTGTTAGTTCTTTATTGAAGTTATTGTAGTCGCCCTTATCGTATAAGGTGAGCTTTTTGCTTGCTTTCGCGGCCCGGTTTAGTCTACATTGGAAGGAACCATGAATAACCTTATGGTCGCTGATTCCGTCAAGGTATGAAAGCGAGGTAATTCTGTCAGGATGGGTTGTTAATATGAGATCAAGTATATTGGCTGAATGTTTAGATTGCCTAGTTGCATTAACAATTTGAGTTAAAGCAAACGTTGAACATGTATCGACAAAATTGCTTTCAATGTTCTGTTTCGATGTGACCAGGACAAGGTCAGACCAATCTATGTTCGGAAAATTAAAGTCACCGAATAAGACAACCGTGGCATTAGGAAACTGAGTTTTTAGGGATTCTAGCGCGTCATGGAACATAGGTATAAATGTGCTGTCGGAATCTGGCGGACGATAGCATGCGCCTAAGATGACGTGGGGATGGGCGGCTTTACAGCATACAAACACCATTTCGAGTGAAGTAGGCATATTGATTCGGAAGCAGCTAAGGTCACGGTGAGTAGCGATGAGCACGCCGCCACCACGCCGGTTGTCACGGTCAGTTCGGAAAATACTGAAATCAGGGTAAGAAGGGAATATTTCGACGTTGTTGATAGAAGAGTTTAACCACGTTTCAGTTAGCACTACAACGTTTGAATCTGAAGAGTTAATTAAACTGGCCAAGATATCAAGCTTTGGTAATACGCTCCTGATGTTAGTAAAAAGAAACGAAAAATAGTCCTTCGGACCATTAGGGCAACCACTAGCTAAATGCTACGGGGTGCGAAGAACGACCTGTTGCCCAACCGGGTCATACACGTAGGTGTTCTTCCCTGCTACAAGCTTGTTGTGACGAAGGCTGCTGGGGAAATTTTGTGTTTTTTTGAACTCGACCAGTTTTTTTCTGGCTAGGCGAGTAGCTGGACCAGAAATCTTGTGCAACATTAATCTTGGGGTGTTTGTTATCTCTGCTAGAAGTAAGCACTTTTTCTTTATCTTTGAAATGGGTGAACTTTACCAGAAGTGGTCTAGTTTTATTGGGCGAAAAGGTTCCAAGCCTGTACGCGCGTTCTATATCTTTCGGAGCAATAGTTGACTTGAGGTGCTCACTTGAATACCTGATAATCTTTTCCTCCGATTTTGTCCAACTTTCGTTGGACTCATCATCTATTCCGTAGAACACTAAGTTATTTCGCCTCGCTCTGTCTTCTGCGTCATCTGTGCGTGCAGTTAGCTGATCAATGTGATGCGCGTTTGCCTCTGCAAGCTCATGCACACTCTTTACATCGGCTTTGATCGCCGTCAGGGACTGGGCACTCCCCTTCAATTTTCGTAAGTCTCTCTTTTATGTCTTTAAGCATTTTATCGTTATCAGCCTGTTTTTCTCGAATACTTTTTATTTCGTTCAGTAGTGTTGATTGGCCGCTTTTTAGTTCACGCAAGGCTGCTAACACATCAGAGTGGTTATCGCTGGCAGAGGCACGAGTGGCAGGTCCTGGGTTTAGTTCAACATCGCCAGACAGTATCAAAAGACTCTGAATGATATTCATACAATCGCAAAGAATAGCAAACGCTGCGTGTGGGCCCGGCAGCACAAAAAGACCACGGTAACGTGTGGGTTTAGTGAACAAGGAAAAACGATTTGTTACCTGTGCAATGAATAGCGGTGTGCGGCCAGTTGGTGTCATCGCGACCGTGCTGCCGAACCCACTGAAAGCAGCGATGATGTCACGGTGGTTTATACAGATGCTGTCACGTGGAGAAAAGTTGAGGGTGTGTGGTCCCGGACGAAGCATGCGCAGTAGCGAGGGAGGCCGCGCAGGTGAGGCAGCAGGAACCGGACACAGTCGTTGACGCTCGGAGTCGGATGCCGGGCTGAGTCCTGCAAACGTGGTCCTTGAGGGGCGTAGCCACTGACCGGCTTTGTCGTCAAACGGAAGTCGGGTAGATGGAGGGTCCCATGGACGAAGACTCATGGTATCGCCGACAAGACGCGCAGACGAGGCCTCCCGGAAAGACGACAGCGGTCCGAGCCATCGCGTCGCTGAAGCGGTAAGCTCGGGTAGCAGTCACCGTCGCGGAAGCGTTCATGACAGCACCACAGGGGCAGCAGGCCATGACGAGTAGCTGCGCGAAGAATAGCGGCGTGCGGCCAGTTGGTGTCATCGCGACCGTGCTGCCGAACCCACTGAAAGCAGCGATGATGTCACGGTGGTTTATGCAGATGCTGTCACGTGGAGAAAAGTTGAGGGTGTGTGGTCCCGGACGAAGCATGCGCAGTAGCGAGGGAGGCCGCGCAGGTGAGGCAGCAGGAACCGGACACAGTCGTTGACGCTCGGAGTCGGATGCAGGGCTGAGTCCTGCAAACGTGGTCCTTTGGCCAAACAACTCGCGTAGCTTCGTCTTGCATACGCTCCAGCTGGTGAGCTCGTCCACGTTGTTGTTGAACCACGCCTTGGCCGTTCCTTTCAAGTAAAAGATAACGTTTGCCAGCATCAAGGTTGGGTCCCACCTGTGGTTTTCACTCACGAGCTCGTCCTCGCCTTCAGTTCCCGAAAAGTTGCCAGGATCACGGGGATGGAGCGGCCACAATGACCACAGGCGAGGTGGGCGCCGTTGGTGCGTTGGGCGCGGCTGTTGACGCAGCATCCCTGCCGGTAGACATGTTGGAAGCGGCGACTTGGCGTCCGCTGCGAAACTCCGTCGTGCGTTGGTACCCCGCACCTTCCACCAAAATGTTACGTGAAGGCACACAGGGAAACAAGGCGTATTTACAATATATTTGCACTAGGCCAAGCGTAAGCCAAGATGGAGAAGAAAGCGCGCGCCACACACCAAAACCACGTCGTCTTCCTCGTTGCCTCTCTTGGTGCTTTTGCATGCAATATTCTTATAACAATATTCAAAACACAAAGCCTAAATTCCCCGCCTCCCAGCCCCCCTGAAGGAACTCGCTTATCCTGGGTGCCCCCCCCGCCCGCGGTAAAAAAAGAATCCTGGCGCCGCCCCTGTTTCTCAGATTGCTTACTGCGTTCTCACATTTCCAGAAAATATCTTTGCTGCTTAACTTTGCAACATAGATCACAGCATAAATTTTACCTGTTTCTGCGCTAACGAGTCTGCTGCGATATATGCTCTTAAATTCAATGCATGGTAGAGCCAAGTGAACTTACAGTCTGTATACGCATTTGAACATTTTCATAAACAGGGACAGTTACATTTTCATATACCATATAGTTTATCCAGTTGGGCAATTAACTAGCTTTGTCCACTGATGGACGTCACTAAAACAAATTCACAAACATATCGTTTTCATGCAGTGTTCTCATATACATTCTTCTTAGACATGGATCACAAATCCATTCATTCTTCTACTATAGTAACCATGACTGTTTTTTCCTTCTTTCAGCCCAACCACACTCTCCAAGGAACTGCTCATATCAGCATACGTTTGGATTCTTTATCTCTGAGCCTACCTCAAGTCAGCAGAAAATGTGTCATCACTGAAAATAAACTCATGGGCCGAAATCCTGGCAAGGTATGGTTGTGGATACTTTATTTATTGAAGCAATTTTTGTTTAACCATTCTCTCTCACTCTTTTTCATGACTCGTTGTTTTTTTTCTTCTCAGGAAACTGGCCAAAAAAAAGAGATCATTTGTTTCCAAGCTACCCACATCAAGTCGTAAGAAGCTCAACAGTTAGTTACAGCCCCATGGGCCACCAATATTTACGAGGCCGACAAAGGCAAGCCTTAGGTATACTGAAAAGCAGTGATAGTGTCGAAGCAGTACAAAATTCGGTGCACAAATTATTTTCTTGCTTCATGAATTACTCAATTTAGAGAAAATGTGCTCGCTTCAAATTTTTTAGATAGTGCATGTGATGGTGTGCACATACTGTACTTCACTCTGCATGTCAAACTTTGCATAGAGTACCACATATAACTAGGTAGCGAATGGGCCAGTAGCAGTGTATATTTAGCAGCTCTCCTTTTTCACAGTGAGTATAGATTGCTGTGAATGTGAAGACTGTTTCAAAGGAATGGCAGGAACAGCTACAGCAGTCCTGAAAAAAATTTGTTACCGGTACCGCTTACTTGTTGAGAGTGGCATTGTGAAGATTCTAAAATACGAAACTGTGTGCAAGCGCTCGTCCTTTCATTAAACAAGACATGTCGTGCAGTGGTCACCTGAAGAGTGCGTCGCGTTTACAAGCAAAAGGTGTGAATGACAAAAAAGCCAGTCCATCGATTAAGGGAGGGATGCGTCTTTGGCGTAGCGCTACTATCGATTGCCGTTGACGTATCGGAAGTGTCCCGAAAAGCAACGTTGCTACGCGCCCACGTAGCCCGCAAACTTTTCTGATTCAATGTACGCCTGCGGCGTACTTCTAGTTAAAAAGCCACAGTTTCGCCGCAAGGGCGAAGCAACGAATGTCACAGCAAGAAATTGGAATGTCACACGAAGAACAACAAGCAGCTCGATACTTGAAGCACAATGACGGACGCTCAACAAGAACGCCCAGGCGTACACAGGACAAGCGTCAACTGTCACAGTTGTTACGTCTTGTATTTGAGCAACGCGCTGCAAGGATTGAGAACGCGAGAACCCGGCGCTGTTTAATTTTTTTTCCCTTTTCAACTGGCTCGTGGAGTGGCCCCTGCGCGTTTCCTGTTACGTGGTGGCGTCTGACCCAAGGTGTTCCCGGCGTTCTTTTTATTGCGATACGAATTATATGAACACTCTCGACCCAGTTTTAGCATCACCGTCATACCCCGGATATGTATATGTATGTATATTGCCACCTGGTGTTCTGAGCCAGCAAGCGCGTGGCAATATATATAACAAATGCGCAAAGAAAAATAAATCAGAAGGAAAAAAATCTAAGGCACCCGACCGGGGATTCGAACCAGCGACCTCTCGCTCCGCAGCGCGCTGCGTTAGACCGCTGAGTCATGTACCATGCATGCGTCGGCATCATAACGGCAAGCTATTTATAGACAACATTTACCGCTGGCGGTATGCACATTAGAGCTGTGCACGGGCCGAAATTTAAAGTCCGAGCCTGGCCCGGGCCCGCTGACTGCGTTTAAGGCCCGCCCGAGCCCGGCGCTAGAGGGCTCTGAGCCCGCCCGGCCCGGCCCGACGTACAAAAATAGAAGCCTGGGCCCGCCCCGGTCTGGCCTGACATTATGAAGGTTTTCTGCGGAGACAAGATGTCATTTTCCTATATTGTGGCACTTTATTCAACATATCAATGAGAAACATAACCAAACGACACGTGATGGTCACTATATGCAACGATTACAACTTGTCGTGTAAAATAAGAAGCCAATGATTTGGGCTTCAGTGAAGTACTGCGCTCCTGCGACACGTATCCCGCTTAACTGAAGGTCCCATCGCTGCTCGCACTGGGAGTCGGGATTGCCAATATATGTTTCGGAAGCATAGCAAGCTTGCAATATTCAGACCGTTTGCTCTTCAAGAAGTTTAGTACCTCAAATGTAGGAGAGGGGATTATTCCTTGTATAGATAATCACAAAGCTCATTTTTGTGTGGCTTCATCCTCTTCACTTGCAGCGCGTTGCTCAAACACAAAGGCGTAACAATTGTGATAGTTGTAAGTTCACGCTCGTCCTGTTTGTACCTGCACGTCCATTTCGAGCGTCCTTCTTTGTGCTTCAGCGGGAAGCTGCAAGTATCGAGCTGCTCGTCGATCTTCGTGTGACATTCCAATTTCTTGCTATCGCATTCATTGCTTCGCCCTTGTGGTGAAACTGTTAATTTTTTTTCTCTCCACATTACGAGAGGGCACAGAAAGAGGCCCCATTTTCGTGCGCGTCTCAGGGGCAGCTTGCCGTTGGTCGCGTTAGATCCGGAATGACCTCAACTGATTGCGTTTGAACGTTCAAGCCTATCAGAAGATTCTGAAATAGTCCGGAAGGTTACCACATATTTGGCCGCCGTTTGAGCAAGGTAGTGTTTACCTACACGTTTTATGAACCATTGACATAAAAGGGGGAAAAAGCGTGCGTGGCATCGCTCCCCTTTCAAAAAGCATCGTCGCGATGCTTGGAAGAAAACGTTTAAGCGAGAAAATGTGCATAAACACATACAGTAAAATAATACAGCAAAATGAAGAATCCTCATGTTCGTTAACTTGTATAAGCCGGCTTAAGGTGCTCGACGTAGGCAACATTAGGTCGTGCGTGGCACAGCGCGAAGTTCGAAATGCAATCCTGGATGACCTCGAAGTCTTCAGCGCTGATAATTCGAAGCACCTTTTACGGCCCGAAGTATGACCGAAGAAGACAGGCAACTCGCCCGTCTGCGCATCAGGAGCCAGCAAAATACTTCTTACAACCTTCGACTACGCCAAATAGAATATCACCTCGGCGACCACGCTTGGGCGGACGCAAATTCGCCGACGTTACTTAGTGAAAATTTGCAGTCGCATCTCACGGCACTGAGAGCGGCGGTACCTGTGGCCGTTTTCTCCTCAGTGGTAGCATAGTGGGCGGTGTTTGGGGGGCGCCCTATACGTCGATCTTCCTGGGTGTGCAGCGCTGGACGACAGGCGGGAGAGATGGTGTCGGTGGCGGTGGCGAGATGTGGCTACCTAACTGCTGTGTGGGTGCGGCGTCTTGACGCCGTCACAGAGGTGGGCAGTGATGGCGGGCAGCAGCAAGGTAGGTCATGGCTTCTGGTTCGCGCAGCGCTGTTTCAGGAACCCCAAGTGACCGCTGAATTTCTTCCCGTACGATTACCGCAATCGACTCCATTCGAAGATGTGATGATAGTAACACCTTGCGCAGCTCATCCCGCATTATTCCTCAAATTGGTTAGAGCAGGTCACAAGGGTCGAGGGCGTGAACAGCTGGACCCTCTTGAATCGATTGCACTGGCGGGTGCGCATTTTCAGCGTCTTCTTAATTGTTGTCGCCTCTGAGAGAAATTCTTTATCTGGCGAGGGTGGGTACCGTATTAGCCCTGTGAAGACCTCTTGCTTTACTCCTCGCATGAGGAAACGGACTTTCTTGTACTCGGGCATGGCAGGGTCAGCGTAGCGAAACAGCCGGGTCATTTCGTTGGCAAAGAAGGATACGTTTTGTTCAAGAGTTGAACTCGTGTCTCCAGCCATACCGCGGCCCTCTCATTTCGGACAACGCCGTGAACCTTTCAAGGAAGGCGCTGCGAGAGACATCCCAGGTTCGAAGAGTGGACTCCCGGTTCTCGAAGAAGGTTCGTTCAGCATATTATAAAAGCGTGCGGCTGGTGCCTTCTCGAATTCTGGTTATACGGCTTGACGGGGGCGTCGGTGCATCAACGAACAGTACCTCCGCCCTATGTCATGTGGTCGGGATGGTGAAGATGGCAGTCGGGCCATTGAAGACGTTACTCTTTACCTGGACGAACCTGTGCCCGGGGAACGACATGTCAAACTATAAGCAATACAACCTGTACAGTCGAGCGCGATTTCAAGGTTATTGCGCGAGCGTCGACCAAGAACTACAACAGCGCCACCGCCCAGAATCCTCTTTCGAGAAGAGGGAGGTATCGGGCAAGCTTCCCTGGCTCTTTTTATAGTTTCTTCAGCGGCGCTCACTCCCTCCCGGCGAAAGGCGCTTTCTCATTCTTTTTTTTTGCTTGCGAGAATATGCATTATTGTTATCGCGCACATCATATTCTTCAGCATTACCAGGGATTCGATGCTCGAAATCTGCATTTTTCTTAATGCCCGCGAAGGAGCTAAACAAATGTACGGTTGATCGCAAGATAGAGAAAAGGAGTGTCGAGTTCGTCGTGAAGGTGTCTGTTGTAGCATGTGCCAGCCAAGGAGAGAGAGGAGAACTCGAAATCTTGGTTTTCACAGTCCCAAAATGGGCCGCCAGTGCTCGCGCTATAACCTTCATCTCGCGTTCGACTCTACATTGACAGCGGGGAACACAGCATCGGCCTTCGATCATCTTATCTGTGGTACGGCGCGTCGCTATTTACACATGCGGCATCGAACATTGAAACCCTATTGGCGGTGATCGCGATATTTTCAGAATAAACTGAACTGATCGCGTTTGCACGCTCAAGCCTATCTGAAAAGTGCAAAGTAATCCGAAAGGTTCTGAGGCCATAGGGCGTGGTTTGCGCAAGGCAGTCGCTAATCGTGTCACGGACCAGTTACATAAATACAGGAAAAATAGCGCGCGTAGCACTATCTATGATTATATCAAGAAACTTGTGGATTTGGGCAGAAGAAATGGTCCGCCCACCAATAGAAACGGCATAATGCGTCATTTATTTCCGTGTGAACGACACTAATGCACATTTTCTGGGGATATTTTAAAGCCTTTCTTGCCGAGATAACTCGCTGTCAAAGTTGCAGCTTTTTGATGTTTCGCTCGTGTCTGAGGTCATCATCATCATCATCAGCCTATCTACGCCCACTGCAGGGCAAAGGCCTCTTCCCATGTTTCGCCAATCAACCCGGTCCTGTGCTTTCTGCTGCCACCTTATACCTGCAAACTCATTAACCTCATCTACCCACCTAATTTTCTGTCTTCCGCTCACGCGTTTGCCATCTCTTGGAATCCAGTCAGTTACCCTTGATGACCAGCGGTTATCCTGCCGACGTGCTACGTGCCCGGCCCATTTCCATTTCTTATTCTTGATTTCAGCTATGATATCCTTAACCCCCGTTTGTTCCCTGACCCACTCTGATCTCTTCCTGTCTCTTAAGGTTACAGCTATCATTTTCCTTTCCATCGCTCGCTGCGTCGTCCTCAGTTTAAGTTGAACCCTCTTTGTAAGTCTCCAGGTTTCTGCTCCGTAGTCTCCACTATCCCTCTTGAGGGATAGTGGTAGACAACCATTCATGATTTGATAATGCTTGCCGAATGAGCCCCATCCCATCCTTATTCTTCTAGTTATTTCACTCTCATGGTTCGGCTCCGCGGTTACTACCTGTCCTAAGTAGACGTACTCCTTTACAACTTCCAGTGTCTCGCCACCTATCGCAAAGTGCTGTTCTCTGCCAAGATTGTTCCACATTACTTTAGTTTTATGCATATTAATTTTCAGACCTACTCTTCTACTTTCTGTATCCAGTTCAGTAATCATAAGCTGTAATTCGTCTCCCGCATTACTCATCAATGCAATGTCATCAGCGAATCGCAGGTTACTGAGATACTCTCCATTAACTCTTATCCCTAACTCTTCCCAATCTAGGACCCTGCAAACCTCCTGTAAACACGCGGTGAATAGCATTGGAGATATCGTGTCTCCCTGCCGTACGCCCTTCTTTATTGGGATTCTGTCGCTTTCTTTATGGATGACTATAGTGGCTGTGGATCCGCTGTAGATTTCTTCCATTATGTTTATATAGGCTTCGTTGATGCCCTGATTCCGCAGTGCCTGAATGACTACTGATGTCTCCACCGAATCAAATGCCTTCTCGTAATCTATGAAGGCTATGTATAAGGTTGGTTGTATTCCACGCATTTCTCTATCACCTGTTTGATAGTATGAATATGGTCTGTTGTTGAGAAGCCTGTACGAAATCCTGCCTGGTCCTTTGGTTTATTGAACTCTAATGTCGTATTAATTCTGTTAGCAATTACTTTTGTAAATAGCTTGTAGACAACGGACAGTAAGCTGAAGGGCCTGTAATTTTTCAGGTCCTTGACGTCCCCTTTCTTCTGAGGTCATGTGAGAGCTAATGTCCAGATACATATGCCATCTGCTTATACTGTATAAATATCTCGATTTTACATGACAGCTACTCGACAACTTGTCTGAGAGCGAGAATGAAAAGAGTGGGGTTTAGTACTCCGCCCTATAGAACACACCGACCGGTTTAGCGTCCTGTAGTTAGGCCGTCATCGGTTGACGGCAAGAATGATCTTGCTTCCGGGTAGCTAGCAATCCAGCGAAACACTCTAGCCCCTAGGCCAACCATATCAAGGACTTCGAGAATGACCACGTGTAGCACGTTCTCATATGCGCCTTTTAAGTCTAAGAACAAGGCTGCAGACAAACGCTTTCGTGATTTCTGCTGTTGGACATATGTAACGAGATGAATAACGTTATCGGCAGATTAGCGATCAAGTCGAAAGCTAGCCAGTTAGATTGGATGAACCTTGTAATGTTCAATACACCTCTCAAGGAGCCTAAGGATCATCCATTCCATAATCTTTCCCATGAAGATGGCCATTGCAGTAGGGCGGTAAGAGCGAAGGATGTCTGTAAAATAGCAGTGCGGCAAGGTGGCGGATAAGTGGCAGAAGGAAATATCCCAACCACTGATAATGGATATCTGATCACGCAGTAGTAGAAGGGGGAAGGGGTCTAGTGTGGCCACAGCAAGTCTCCTGACAGGACACAATATTAATGAAAGCGCATGTGCGCAGCACCTCTTGCATGATGCGTCATGCGTAACATTTCTTCGTTGCGTGGATTTTTCTGACGCATGACATTGCTTTACCTGCAGTGCCCATCCATATCTGCCCTACCATGGAAGGCTGCAATCGTGCTGTCCAATGTATTCAAGAACGTCCCAAATCGCACGTGTGGTCTGCGCAATTTTAGGTCCTTGCCGAATATGATGGTAGGCCGGCACCTCAGCTGCTCGGAAAACGGCACCATTACCAATTTTTTGCAGCCCCTTCAATCGCAGCTTGCCGATGAACTGCTGTTTGACTGAGATTGTGAGCAGTACTCGTTGCACGCTATCTCATGCGCAACTTTCCTTTGATCCACACGTGCGTAACCATTTGGGCCTCTATTCGAAACGGAATGACAATTGCTCCCTCTTGCTCCTCTCATGCAGACTTCTCCTAAATCCTACTGTGCCGTGCTACTTCGGTCTAAGCTTTTATTCCCCGTCTCGGTAGCACAGCATAATAGCCCGTGTGTTTTAGATGTGAAGCATCTTATGGCGAAGCTTAATCCGGTGGTGGTGGTGGTGGTGTGCCGCGTGACCACCCTTACTGCGCATGCGCAAACACTTAAAAAAATAAAAATAAAAAACCTCCTCTCCCTCTCTCTCTCCTCTAGGCATCCCTCCCCGCGGCAACCACACCCTCACTGCGCATGCGTCTCCCCTCCTCTCTCCCCACCCCCCTCTCTCCTCTAGGCATCTCTGCCCGCGGCGTCCACACTCCCACTGCGCATGCGCGTCCCCCCCCTCTCTCTCCTCTCCTACGCTCCCCCCCTCTCTCGCCTCGCGACGCCGACGCAGGCAGCGTCTGCTAGCGAGTTTCTTGGTTGAAAAAACCGACTGCTCGCGCTGCACAACCGTTCACTGGCCGCCCCGTATATATGGCAGTGGATGTTGACCTGCAAGGTGGTGCCGGTGGGAGATTTCTCCCGTGCGTTGTTGAAGAATGAAAATTTGCAGCGTGCGCGTTAACTAAAAGCGGACTACGGGTCTCTGTGTCCAGTCGGAGTCTTCTGTCTCCCTTTGCCCATTAGCAGCAGGTGGCATGTTCCAGTAGGAAACACCGCTCCATCACTGCGTGCTTTGCGCCTCCCTAGTTTTCTCTCCTGCGCAACGCTGCGATGAGCGCCAGCGTCAACGCCGCCGCCAGTGTAAGCGTTAGCGCCCGCTGCTTCACATCTACACATGGTTCCCTTTAGCGGGAGATGGTGTAATTTTTGTTCGGTAAGTGCTTATAAATAATACGCGTCAAAATCAAACGTGTTATCATGCGAACAGATAACACGAATATAAATATTAAGATAAAGTTGGAAGGACCTTTTGCACGTGGTCGCAAAAAGTTGGAACAAGCACATCTGTATCCTAGCAGTCGACGCAGCCGCTCAAAAAAGAACAGTTGAGAAAAATGTACGGTGGAAAAGAAATCAAATGGTTCTGCATCCACATTTAGTTAAAATAAGCACCCGTGAAATGCCCGACCTTGTAATTATTGAAATATGACTGGAAATACGTTTTATAAGATGTATACGCCACTCGTAATTGTATTATGAAAGTGTAAGATATTGTTACGTGAACGACGAGACGCCTGTCCAACGAGGTTGTAAACAATATATTTAACGCAGCAGTTGCAGCGCTGACCAGCTGAGCTGCGAGCGCTAGCGGTACCAGCCGTTCGTCCTCCTCGTCGGGCACACACGCGCATGGTCCCAGACATGGGCAATATGCATGTAGCATAATCCCCGGCGGCAGAGGCGCCGTCTCGGCGCATCTAGATGTGAACGTCACCGGGAGAGTGGTAGGGCTTCAAGCGTGATACATGTACGATGTCACTGACCTGTCGGGCAGATGGAAGCGACGAGGTGACGGGAGAGATTTCATATGTCACTGGAGTAACCGCACGAAGTACTCTGTGTGGACCTGTGTAGAGACAAAGCAGTTTTTCTGATAAGCCGACTTGACGGGTCGGAGACCACAGCAGGACTAAAGAACCGGGAGAAAAGTAAGTGGATGTCTCGGTGTCATCGGTCGTACAAACGCCGTTGGCTCTCTTGAGAGGTCAGAAGGCAAGTACGGGTGGTTTCGCGTGCAAGGGTTGCCCAGGTGATAGCGTCAAGGGCATATTTGCTGGTCGGTACTGCAGGAAACGGGATGACTGTATCTAGGGGTAAGGTGGGTTCTCGGCTAAACAACAGAAAAAACGGTGAGTAACCGGCGGTGTCATGGCGCGAGGAATTGTACGAAAATGTCACGTACGGTAAAGTAAGGTCCCAGTCAGAGTGGTCTGAAGAAACATACTTCGCAATCATATCGGTAAGGGTTCGATTCAGACGCTCCGTGAGTCCATTCGTCTGCGGATGGTATGACGTAGTGAGCTTGTGCCTCGTTTGACATGGCTGCAGAATGTCGGCTATGACCTTCGACAGAAATGTGCGGCCACGGTCCGTAAGCAGCTGGCGTGGAGCTCCATGCTGCAAAATCGCGTCCTGTTGGAGGAAGTCAGCGACATCTGTGGTGCAACTTCTTGGGAGAGCTCGTGTGATGGCGTAGCGCGTGGCGTAGTCAGTGGCTACCGCTATCCACCTGTTGCCAGAGGAAGACAAGGGGAAACGGGCCAACTAGGTCTAAGCCAATGCGAAAGAACGGCTCTGACGAAATGTCAAGGGGCTGAAGGCACCCGGCGGGAAGTGTCGATGGTGTTTTGCGGCGCTGACATTTCTCGCACGCCGCAACGTATCTTCTCACGGAGCGTGCAAGCCCTGGCCAAAAGAAACGTCGGCGGATCCGGTCGTAAGTGCGCGATACACCAAGGAGACCGGCCGTTGGAAGATCATGAAGTTCGTGAAGACAGCCGAGCGGAGGTGTTTCGGAATAACAAGCAGCAGGTCTGGTCCGTCTGGGTGAAAATTGTGGTGGTAGAGCGCACCATCTCGGAGGACGAACGAGCGATGGGACCGGTCGGAAGATGATGATTCGAGGCGTTCAATGATAGCACGCAAAGACGCATCACGGCGTTGCTCCTCACCGATGTGGGTCAGTTGGGAAACAGAAAAGACACAGGCGTCGGTGTCAGTGTCAGGGAAAGAGCTCGGTTCGTCGACCGGCTAGCGGGATAAGCAGTCTGCGTCCTGATGTAGGCGTCCCGATATGTACGTCACTGTGAATGTAGATTCTTAGAGTCGCAGAGCCCAGCGACCAAATCGGCCAGTAGGATCCTTTAGAGACGAAAGCCAACAGAGCGCATGATGGTCCGTTATTACAGAGAAATGCGTGCCATATAAATATGGGCGGAACTTCAAGACTGCCCCGACAAGAGCAGGGCATTCACGCTCTGTAATGGAATAGTTGCGCTCGGCAGCTGTAAGGAGGCGGCTGGCGTAGGTGATAACGCGGTCGTGTCCCTGATGGCGTTGGGCTAGGACGGCTCCGATCCCATGACCACTAACATCGGTTGGTACCTGTGTCGGAGCGGATGGGTCAAAGTGGGGCCAATATAGGTGGCGTCGTCAAAAGTGTGACCAGGCGAGAAAAAGCGGCAGTTTGAGCGGGACACGACGTAAAAGGCACGTCCTTCTTCAGAAGTTCAGTGAGTGGTCGAGTGATTGTTGCCAAATCTTTCACGAACCTTGTGAAGTAGGAACAGAGTCCCACAAAACTCCGGACGTCTTTGACTGACTGGAGTACAGGAAAAGTCGTGACTGCACGAATTTTCTCTGGGTCCGGCTGAACACTTGAAGCATCGACGAGGTGGCCAGCTCTGCGGAAGATGTCCCGAATAGCTGACAAACGCTGAAGGTGGGTCTCAAACCTAGGCGAATATACAAGGACATCGTCGAGGTAACAAAGACAGGTTGTCCATTCGAATCATTGTTGAAGAGAGTCCATCACACGCTCAAACGTGGCTGGGGTGTTGCAGAGCCCGAACTGCATAACCTTGAACTGGTATAGGCCATCGGGAGTTACAAACGCAGTCTTTTCTTGGTCTTTCTCATCCATAGCAATCTGCTAATAGCCAGAGTGTAGGCCTATTGATGAAAAGTATCGTGCGCCGTGTAGGAAATCAAGAGCGTTGTCAATTCGGGGCAAAGGGTAAACGTCCTTTTTCGTAATTCGATTCAGATGGCGGTAGGGGACGCAGAAGAGCCACGTGTCGTCTTTCTTTTTCACAAGCACGACGGGTGACGCCCAAGGGCTCGATGAGGGTTCAATAATGCCCTTGGCTAGCATGTCGCCGGCTTCTTGTTGAATGATTTTCCGCTCTGCGGTAGATACCCGATATGGTCGCCGGTGAATGGGAAGAGAATCACCAGTGTTTGTGCGGTGCTTTACAACGGATGTCTGGCCGAGTGGACGACTGCCGACGCCGAATATTG
>JALIZH010019535.1:0-26209 GCA_030522465.1 Rhipicephalus appendiculatus | reverse complement strand
TGTTGCGTTTTTGTTGAGCGTATCGTTTCATGAGACTTTCATGTGCTTCTATCAAATGCGCCAATTTTGAGTCCATAACTGGAACGTGGTGTTCTGGGCTATATTCCCTCGTGCACGCCGCTTGGTCTTCAAGAACCTGTGCTGTCCATGTACACGCATCCAGCGGCCCTGTTTGCTGATTTCTTTCTCGCTGCTTTCTAAAGTTATCCCAATTTATTAGTTTATGTTACGCTTGGGGAGCACTGAGTTTCAGTTCAATAATATAGTGATCACTGCCTAAAGTGTGGGTCGTTCTATTCCATTCTAGGTTTTGGACGCGCCTTCCCATAGTGAGATCTGGACTAGTGTCCATCATTCCTGTTGTACCCTGTCTGGTTGGGCAATCAAAGTCATTGTATACAGTGAGCTGCGACTTTTGAGTTTGTGTCATCAGTACCTCACCTCTGCCAGTAGTTTTCTTGTATCCCCAATCGATGTGAGCGCAGTTAAAGTCTCCGGCCACTATAAGTGGAGTCTTATTTGCCACTGTGGTGATTTGTGCCAATAGATGGGCGCAACGCTTTGCTGGCATGCTAGGCGGATTATAGATATTGGCGACGAGTAATGAATCTTGTTGGATGTCGAATGGGGATTACCTCAAGGACAACGTTATGGACTGCATGAGTGAAATCACGTTGCGTATGCCATATGAATCGCTTTGTAAATGTGGACACAACCGGAGCGCTGTCATTTGGCGAGTGATAAGCAGTGTAGCCTGGGAGCGATATGCTAGTCTTAGGGTCCTGTAGGAGAATCATATCTGGTGGGTGCTCTTCGTTTAGTATCAGCTGAATTAGCGCTTCTCGCTTACGGCGTATGCTACGACAGTTCCAATGCCAAAGTTTTAAAGGTGAAGGTGTGTTAGAATTAGGTGAATCACCTGCCATTTTGCTGCCCAGCAGTATTGGAAACAGGAGGGGAACATGTGGTGTGGGGTGATGGCGTCGCCTGCATATGGCTGCTTGCCTCCGCCACCATTACGCCCAACTGTGCCCTGAGCTGGGCACAGAAGGTATCTAGTTTGTTATCTAAAATTTTGAAGCGTTCATCAATGAGGCAGTCGATCCTAGCCTCGAGAGCTGGGAATCGAGCCTCGATTGTTTGTAGACGATTTTCTAAGAATTGCTGAAAATCATCGTGCACCTGCTTTTGGAAATGTGCAAGTTTCGCTGTTAATTTTGCCTCAAGTTTGGCTTCAAAGTGAGCCTCCAGCTCAGCCGTTTTGCCTGATTGCTCCAATTCAGTTGTTTCGTCTAATGGCGGGGGGAATTTCTTTTCTTTTTTACAGGTGGTTCGGGGATTGGAGATTCTTTAGCAGGTAAAGTATGAATGTCAATGGGTGAAGGTTTACCAGGGGTTGGGTGCGAGGGTTGGGTAGTGGCCTGTCGCAAGCATCTTACCTCCTCTCGAAGGCGGGCCAGCTCCTCATCCCGGGCGTCTGGTTTGCGGGTGACTCGTTCTGCCCATGTGATCTCCTCGGGGGCCTGCCGCGGGGTTGATAGCAGCCGAAACGAAACAGCCCGCTTGGTACCGTGGAAAAAAATTACACCACCTCCCGCTAAAGGGAACCATGTGTAGATGTGAAGCAGCGGGCGCTAACGCTTACACTGGCGGCGGCGTTGACACTGGCGCTCATCGCAGCGTTGCGCAGGAGAGAAAACTGGGGAGGCGCAAAGCAGGCAGTGATGGAGCAGTGTTTCCTACTGGAACATGCCAATCGCTGCTAATGGGCAATGCGAGACAGAAGACTCCGACTAGATACAGTGACCCGCACTCCGCTTTTAGTTAACGCGCACGCTGCGAATTTTTATTGTTGAACAACGCACAGGAGAAATCTCCCACCGGCACCACCTTGGAGGTCAAGATCCATTGCCACATATACGGGGTGGCCAGTGAACGGTTGTGCAGCGCGAGCAGTCGGTTTTTTTCAACCAAGAAACTCGCTAGCAGACGCTGCCTGCGTCGGCGTCGCGAGACGAGAGAGGGTGGAGCGTAGGAGAGGAGAGAGAGAGAGGGGGTGACACGCATGCGCAGTGGGAGTGTGAACGCCGTGGGCAGGGATGCGTAGAGGAGAGAGGGGGGAGCGTAGGAGAGGAGAGAGAGGGGGGGACGCGCATGCGCAGTGGGAGTGTAGACGCCGCGGGCAGGGATGCCTAGAGAAGAGAGGGGGGGAGTGAAAGAGGGGGAGAGAGGAGGGGGAGGCGCATGCGCAGTGAGGGTGTGGTTGCCGCGGGGAGGGATGCCTAGAGGAGAGAGAGGGGGGAGAGGAGGTTTTTTATTTTTATTTTTTTTAAGGGTTTGCGCATGCGCAGTAAGGGTGGGCACGCGGCACACCACCACCACCACCACCGGATTAAGCTTCGCCATAAGATGCTTCACATCTAAAACCAGGTGACGAGCATGCGGCCCTGTAGGCAGTGGAAAACTGCGTTAGGTGCTGAAAGCTTCATGAAGGTGGGGGGGTGCAGGATCAATTGTGCCACACGTGCTCCTTTCTATGTTTGATGTTGCCGGCGTGTAGATGCCGCCTTGCGCAATCCGCGCCAGAATGTCTGAGAGCATTCTAGATAGTTATCGGATAATCTGTCCGGCTTGAGCGCGCAGTCACGAACAACCGAATTTATTCTCGAACAAAGTCGCCCACCAGCGATAACGCTCGAATGTTCGACGACACGTGTATACTAAATGCCGACACGCGTTGCCGCGGGTCAGATTATCGACGGCGGACGCTCTGTGCGCCGATATTACTCTCCAGCGTTCACTGCCTGCTGTAATTTGAGTTTCTCTTTGGTTGCCACAAGTTAGGCCACATCAAGAGGCTCACCTCGAAGAAGCCTACTGCTGTCTTCGTACACGTCACTACCACGTGACAATAGAATCGACTGAGAAGAAAAAGAAAGCGGTTTTCACCTTCCCCAATTATGTTAGGTGAACTCATAAGGGACCGTGCTATTTTTTTCTGACTATACAATTTCCCTTTGCATTTCGCCAAGGTAGAACGCAAGTAAACTGCGAGAAGTTCTATGCATTGGCTGATGTGAATGCCAGCGCTATCTTGAAATTTCGTGATGTCGTTCAATCAACACATTCGCTCACACTTGCGTTGTCCGGGATACTGTACTGTAAATATTTCACGTCAGTAGAAGAAAAGTTTAAAGCCGTGACTAGACTGAGTCGCATCTTTAAAAGGCAATTTCCCGTTCCGAGTTTTGAAATACGAAAGAGATCCAAAAGAGTTAGGTGTGTGCCTTACTTCGTATAGCATTGCAATTTGTCGCTATCGCATTCATTGCGGCGCGCTTTCAGCGAAACTGTGATTTTTTTTCATGCCAATACAGACTTGCCCTCAAATATCACGCCGAATGTATATGTGTTGCAAGAGTGCTGCAGTATGTGAGCTATGTATGAAATGAAGGAGTATTTATCGAAGCTGTTACCCTGTATTCATTGGTGGTTACTGGTAGCTTGTGCAGCCAGGCCGGCTTACGCGCTGCGCAGTTTTGCATCGAGCAGTGCCACTCGCCCTAACTTGCGAAGTTTTGTGGTGTTACCATTATGACTATACAAAGCCGCAGTATGAAAGATATCTCAAACGAGGCATTTAATTACTCATGTGTTGTAATCACTGACTAGATAAATGCTAGAAGAGCCAGGGTAGGGGCCAGTTGGTTGTACACAGTGTAAACTTTTGTGCGCTACAAGTAAACAAAATCGACGAAGAAAATGGTACGGGACAACACTTTTCTTCGTCGATTTTGTTTACTTGTAGCGCACAAAAGTTTAGACCAGATAAAAATGTAGCAGCATCGAAGCACTTTATCTGTCTTGTGGTGAGCTGCCCAGCTTCTGGCAATGGAATAATACACGGTTGAATAATTCGCCAGCTGTTCATTCTTATTCACGCCCCATCAGAATAAAGTTGCGGAGCGATGAGACGCTTTGGCGTGACGCTATAACGGCTGAGAAGGGGAATCTTTTTAGAGCAAGACGTTTTATCCGGCGTTGTTCACTATCCACGATCCCCCTAGCTTACATCGCTCTCTTTGTCTCTGCCGTCTGATCCTAAGAAAAAAGCTCTTCTGCAACACCTCCCACTACTTTACGGGGCTGGGGGCCGAAGGGAAGTGCGGATTTTTCTTAGAGTAATAATATCTGGGGTTTTACATGCCAGAACCACGATATAATTCTGAGGGACGCCGTAGTGGAGGGCTCTCGAAATTTCGATCACCTGGTGTTCTTAAACGTCCACTGACAATGCACCGTACACGGGACTCTAGCATTTCGTCTCCATTGAAATGCGACCGCCGCGGCCGGGATCGAACCCGTGACCTTCGGGTCAGACGCCGAGCACCGTAACCGATACACCACCGCGGTGTGCGGATTTTTCTTACACTCTATGGCAACGTGCACGAGTGTTCCTTGGCTTTCGCTGAACGGGAATTGTTTCGCGCATTGTGTTGGGAACAGGTGATGTCGCTTGCTAACAAGCGTTGAGGATACAATGCGGTGCACAAGTCTGCACTGCCTTACCATTTTCCACGCTTTATCATGTATTGCGGCGACGGAAACTGGCGTCACCCTACAGACTAGCGAGACACCACAACAAAACGATCACCAGCTCAAAGCTCTTGGTTCAGAACACAGGGATCATCATGTGCCTAGAGAGAAGTATCACTGTGATCACGCAAACAGTTGCTACTGGGCCCCGGGATAACGGATATCATCATAAAGCTGTGCAAACGAAATTGGTTGAGTATGTCGATTGCGACGATCCGTACACAAGCTAAGCAAAATATGGCCTGCGTTATGCAATACGTTGAAGTGTGAGCTTTGTGTGCGAGTTTTTTTTTTTTTTTTTTTGGAATTTTGTCGACGAAGTTTGCGTGCGATTGGAACCTTGTAGTTGTCGCAGTTAGCACAGTTCCTGCCTTATTCTTCGGCGGGAAGTGTGAGCACTGATTGGAAGAACTAAGCCGCTTTATGAGGAACCTGTTGGTATAAACTTCAAAGCAGTAGCACAGCAAGATGCAGTCTGACTTTCGGGTGGGGCACAGATACAAAACAAAATAAATGTAGGCAAGGAGTCATTATTTGAGAAAAGTGGCTGCATGTCATCGTTGTCTCGTGTTCTATTTTGCTGAAGGCGGAAACTTGATTATCATGTGACAACTCGCATAACTGCGCTTTGGGCATTCCACCAGGTGCTATTAATTTTTTTCATGCCAACGTGGTAAGAACCCAAGCATCTTCTTGAAAGGTATACGGGCTCTGGAACGGGCGCTAAGCACGATACATCTGCAGTCCATAGCCTTCCATACAGTGCATGTGACATTAGGGTGTCGCAACTCAAATTCAGGAGAAAAAACTACACCATCTCCCACTAAAGGGAACCATGAGGGCATGCGAAGCAGCATTGGGGGGTGCACACCAAGTTTCCGTTTACGTTCACTCGACCGTTGAAGCCAAGCGTCGGCGTCGAGCTACCGCTTCCGCTACAGAGAGACAACGCGAGTCTGCGGCGAGGGTAGCGAGGCTTTCGAGAAAACTGCAGAGACCGCACTGTAAAAGCAAACTAGCCAAATTGGGCGTTTTAAGGGCTTAATACTACCTTCATTTGGGACCGTACTCCCTTAGGGAGTATTAAGATCGGTGTAATAAAGTTGTGCGTCCTCAATTTTACTTCCTTGAGAAATTATGGGGATAAAAGGTGGAAGAAAGGAGGTAAATTCACGATCTGACGCCATTTTGTAAAATGGAGTTCAAGAACAGAAAACTCCTATTTCACTTTCGCGGGCATATCTTCCCTTTATTTTATCCGAATCTATAGTGCCTTCAGTATTGGCGGGCATGTATGCAACTGCGCGGGCGAAAGAAGTGTTTCTCATACTGCTTAATAAATTCATGAACGTGCTAATCAACGATTTCTTCATCTCGTAGACTGATGCACATTGTTCTAGGGAATGCACACTACCACCGGGGTCGGGTTCACGAAACATTTCGACCACACAATGACTTCGCTTATGTTGTTTTACCATCAAATCGAAGTAAAACTAAAAGTAGGAGCGTGTACATCCTCGATGTGGCCTATCGGCACCGCATGCACACTCAGTATACCCTTTTGGATGACGAACTGGGCAGAGGCTGCGTGCCTCAACGCACGGAATAAGATCCGGTGTTGAAAAAACCCGGCGCAAAAAAAAAAAAAAAAAAAGAAAAACAAGAGAAACGAAAGAAAAAACGCGACTCTCCTCAAGCGGCTGCTCTGACGGGGACGAAGCGACAAAAAATGCCCTTCGACCTTCGAAAGGTGGAGATAAGAGAGGAACCATCGCACGCATGCGCGCGGAGGGGAAAAAAGAACGCAAAAAGAAAGAAACGCGAGAAGAGAGTCGCGAGAAGTTCCGAAATGACAGCGGATCCTACCGCAGGCTGGCCCCAGCGGCATGCATGAGTGATAGCGAAGCGAAGCCGTCATGGGATAACGTCGGTTTTGTGAAGGACGCCTTTCAACTACCCTGCTATGCGTCGTTCATGTGTGCACATTTCATGCCGGCAGCCTTACTGTGTTCTCGTCGTTGGACGGGATTTGCGTGGTTTGACGACAATGCAACATGCACTGCGTGTGCAATGGTGTGGCAATGGCCTGGTGACTCAAGCGAGCAGCAGCTGATGGGCGCGCCGCGTTCGCGGCACATTCAGGAACACAAATGGTACGTAATACTTATGTTTTCTCTGTTTGCGCGTCTTTGTCGCTTGGGCAGCAGTAGGTGCTGTTCTGCACATTGCTTCGCGTTAGAAGTGCAATGAAAAGCTAAAAAAGAAAGGCCATTAAGCTCACATAACAACGATGTGTGATACTGTCATGTGATGCGTGCATGGACACTGGTAAAGCAAAGACAACAAAGACGACAACGCTGTTGAGCCACCGTAATACGGACAACGCGAAGAAAACAAAGAAAAACAAGAGAGACGCGAGGTACCCTCGTGGCCTAGCATCTGAAAAAAAAAAAAAGAAAGAGAAGCGCAGGAGCAGCGCGTGGGGGGGGGGGGGGTAGAAGACCGGAGAATCGGCGGAAGAAGCAGCCATGCGGACAAGAAATTCTGGCTCCTGCCGATGTCTGGTATCCCTAAGCGTATGGCTCTAAATGGTTCGCAGAAGTTTACGGGCTGCCGAACAGTGCATCTGAACGACAGTGGTCGTGCGGTGCGCCGACGACAACCGTTCACGACACCCCACCTGGATACCAGACTCCAGCGGAACATCGAGCCCCGACTCAAAGACTCCGAGGCGTCGCGTCTGGGACGCTCCTGGTTTCCCTGGCTGGTACCAACGGTGATGTGCGCACCTTGACTTTGCCTTCTTCTTGTATGCGATCTGTGAGTTCATTTGATAGACATCCACTTTCATTTCACTTATTGTGCATAACGGGAGTGTTGTGTTGTGTATTGTGTTTAACGCGAGTTGTTTGTACATTTATTAAATGCTTGTATGTGTGTGTGCTACCGAGAACGCCCACTTCGTCCTTCTTATTTCTTGAACCTGCCACGGTGAATACAATACACCGTGACAGATACGTGTTTCGAATGGGCTGACCGCTTGGCATGGCCAGCCAATTGACCATTTGCGGAAATCTGCAAGACGGCTTTCCTGCAAGGTCGTTTTCCAACCAAAAGCTCTCGTTCCCAGACTGCTTTCCAGGCTCACTGTGCTTTTACCGCTCCTAATTCCAGTGAAGGCACGCGAGTACGACAAAACGACTTTGTTGTCGACCCCGCCTCGTACGAACCCTCAGCCTAGGATCGCATTGTGTACGAGGCACCTGTCGTTCGTAAAGAAGGGGGTGGCGAGAAGGCAAAAACACAATGAGCGAGAAAAGCAGTCTGGGAACGAGAGCTTTTGGTTGGAAAACAACCTTGCAGGAAAGCCGCCATGCAGATTTCCGCAAATGGTCAATTCAAGCGAGTGCGCCTTAAAACTGAATGTTTGTACGACATAATTTCCTTGTTTGCGATAAAGCATGAATGAAGCAGTGCTTCCAGGGAGTATACACTTAAGCAACAACAAAAAAGACAGCTCTTATCCGGCTGTCATGTGGTAAAATGTGCATTAAGGCCATATTTGTGTTCTTTTTAGTCTGTTCTCATGCGCAGATTATGAGCAAATAAGCATACTTTTTGACGACAATTTTTCATTGGGCACATTGTCCATCTTCTACACAAAAAGTTTAATTGCATATCAAGGCGCATTGACATCATGAGCTTGTATACATTTAGCTAGAAAGAATAAGTCATGTTAATGACACATTATGATGGCCATATGATGTGTTAGACATGTGCTTAGATACAGTGTGTTTGGTGAAGCACATGCATTTTATGGTATTGTCACTACAGTAGTCGCATATCAGCACTAGAACTGGTCAAGGTTACATGTACATATTTATAAAATTTAGGAGATGTGTGACTTGTGCAAGGCTAATTTAATCACATTGATATAGGTCAGTTGGATCTGTTGAACCTCGTTGTTGAATCACCTTGTTCCTTCCCTCTGGTTTTTTTTGTTTTACTTTTTGTTGCCATAGTGTTTATGATCAGCACACAGTATTCTGACTGTTGGCACAATTTTTGACAAGGTAAACAGACTGGTACTCTGTCCACGTCTTCTATTGTCGTCATTACAAGTGCGCTATTTACTTTTGCCATGAATCAATACCAAGTCGCCCAATCTTCAGTCCTAAACAGAACACTTGTGGATGATGAAGAAGCTAGTGTTCGATGTGTTGTAAGTGATAATAACTGTTGGTGCGTAACGTCCCAAAACCACCATACGATTATGAGAGACGCCGTAGTGGAGGGCTTCGGAAAGTTAGACTGCCTGGGGCTCTTTAACATGCACCTAAAGCTAAGTACGTGGGCCTCAAGCAGTTACGCCTCCATTGAAATGCGTTTAACTCCAAGGTTAATCATATTAAAATTTGCACCCCTTTACACTACAATGCTAACTTCACTGACAGCTAAAACTACCCGAATGATGGTACACAGGACAAAAGTACACATCTGGTGCTGTTTCGCATTTCATTACAGTTGTGTACTTTTTGCCCTCTGTACTTTAAGTAAAAAGTTCACAAGAAACTACTTGGCAGCATCTCACTAATGCATTTGTTTCGTACTCTGTTTAAGGTCCCACTCCGGCGGCAACCACTCCGCATTTTAGGCATTGTTTGCTGACGCACTGTGCTCGCTGCGCTATATGTATAAATTATAATTGTGCAAATTTTGAAAGCTTACAATTTCCGCTTTCAAATGACACCGGCTATTATCGCCTGGTCCGAAGTGTTATCTAACAGAAATGAACATAGCGTGAGCAACAAAACACGTTTTCGCTGTACAAGCCTTCGTTGTACTGCGAGTACGGCGAAACCGTTCAACATCACAGAGCGAAATTTACTGTGCCTTTATACGAAGTGTTATGCAAGGTTTCTATGAAGAGATGTTGGGTATGAAGTGATCAGTTATTTATTTACGCTCCAATAAAAATGGGCAAAATAATGAAAGTTTGTCACTGAATATCTTTTTTTTCTTTTCAATGTAGAACTACAATATTTAGTGGTTCTCTAGACTAGAACATACTTATTTTCTACACGAAGTTGTTTTGTGCTGTGACGAAAACTTAATTAATTATTACTACATCAATGCGGCAGTTTATGGCTCTACTTGGTCACGCATTACCGAGGAAGCGACAAAACTATTCAAGCTGAAACTCTGAACTCCTACATAACTAAGCAGCAGGCCTCTCTCTAGGATCCTATGAAGAGAAAATTCGTTTATGTTGTTTAGGGATTCTACAGGGCAGCAGTGAATTTAGGTAATTTTAAATGCGAAGCATTTCTTAGCGAACTTCGGCGACTTTGAGCGTATCTATCTATCTATCTAGCCGCCTACGACTTTGCGCTCTCCTGGCCGTATCGTTAATGGGATTTATACCAAATTTGGTATGGCATAACATGACTGTATGATGAACATAAATGGCTGGTCATATCATGAAAATCATCAATAACTTGTCATGAAAAGTATGATTTACATGCCACGCTCATGGCGCGCTCGCGGCGTTTCGTTAGCTTGATATACACCAAATTTGGTACTGAGTGACATGACTGTATGACGAACATAAATGACAAGTGGTAATATGAAAATCATGACTTCATGAGCGACATGACTTGCATTCCACGCTCATAGTGCGCTCGCGGCCGTTTCGTTAGCTTGATATACACCAAATTTGGTATTGAGTGACATGACTGTACGACGAACATAAATGACAAGTGGTAATATGGAAATCATGACATGTCATGTGCAACATGACTTGCATGCCACGCTCATGACACTCTCGTGGCCGTTTCGGTAGCTTGATATACACCAAGTTTGGTATTGAGGTACGTGACTGTATGACTAGCATAAATGACAGGTGGTAATATGCAAATCATGACCTGCATGTCATATACAACATGATTTACATGCCACGCTCATGGCGCGCTGACGGCCGTTTCGCTAGCTTGATATACACCAAATTTGGTATTGACTGACGTGACTGTATGACGAACATAATTGCGAAGTGGTAATATGGAAATCATGACATGTCATGTGCAACATGACTTGCATGCCACGCTCATGACACTCTCGTGGCCGTTTCGCTAGCTTGATATGCAACAAACTTCGTATTTAGGGACGTGACTGTATGACGGGCATAAATGACGTTTTAATATGGAAACCATGACACGTCATGCGCAACATGACTTGCATGCCACACTCATGGTACTCCCGTGGCCGTTTCGCTAGCTTGATATACACCAAATTTGGTATTCAGTGACGTGATTGTATTGAAAGGATAAATGACAAGTGGTAATATTCAAATCATGACATGTCATGTGCAACATGACTTGCATGCCACGCTCATGACACTCTTGTGGCCGTTTCGCCAGCTTGATATACACTAAATTTTAAGGTGAAAGCCTTTAATGTCTCATGCTCACGTCCGCCCGTCCGTCCATCCGTCCCTCCAGCTGTGCCGAACATGTAAACGGTGGACGCCGGGGCCGCGCAAACGGACGCTGGTCGCGTTGGACACTACAGCGCTCGCGCTTTGCTTGCGTGACGTCGTGGTGCCCAGCGTCTCTAATCATGCAAGGAGGGAGACGCGCGCATCAGTTTCATTCTGACCGACCCCGTCTCAGTGGGCACAGGCGTTCGAGGAACACACTTTGGAATTGACAAAGTGTCCGTCAATTTAAACGCTGGAACGCGGATGGCGTCTGCACGATGCGCAGAGCGCGAGAATACGAACGCATGCGAAACGGAGGCAGATTGGTCTCGCGTCTCGCTGTGCTTCGAGGTAAAAGATTAAGCGATAATTGGCAGGTGGTAACATGTAAATCTTGGCACGCATGTGATCTACAATGCCACTTACATGCCACGCTCATGGTGCGCTTGCGTCCAATTCGCTAGCTTGATATACACCAAAATTGGTATTGTGGGATGTGACGATATGTCGAACACAAGTGGCAGGTGGTAACATGAAAATCTTGGCATGCATGTCATCTACCATTTACATGGCACGCTCATGGTACGCTTGCGTCCAGTTCGCTAGCTTGATATACACCAAACTTGGTATTGCGGGATGTGACGATATATCGAACACAAGTGGCAGGTGGTAACATGAAAATCTTGGCATGCATGTCATCTACCATTTACATGCCACGCTCATGGTGCGCTTGCGTCCAGTTCGCTAGCTTGATATACACCAAAATTGGTATTGCGGGATGTGACGATATATCGAACATAAGTGGCAGGTGGTAACATGAAAATCTTGGCATGCATGTCATCTACAATGCCATTTACATGCCGCGCTCATGGAGCGCTTGCGTCCAGTTCGCTAGATTGATATACACTAAAATGTGTATTGCGCGACGTGACTGTTTGACGAACACAAATGACAGGTCCTATCATGTAAATATTGACATGCATATTATGTACAGCATGATTTGCTCCTTGCTGGCTGCTTCGCATCACTTCGATTCCCACAGTGCGTGGGATCTGCTGGTTTTTCTGCTTGGCAGTTCCGTAAAAAGTGTTTTTTTTTTCTCTTTTAGACGGTAATTCACAAAGAATATTGCGCATTAGTAGAGGCATATTGTGTCTTGTATCTACTTCTGCGCACTAATTCGACCACCCAGTGCTTGAAACAAAATATTTTCAACAAATCATACATCTCACAGGCGCTTTTTAGAAGGTAGCGCTATCTGTGAAATAAAAATCAAGTTGTTTTATGTGAGTTCCAACGTTCGTCAAGTGTGGCACCACTGAACATAACAAAGCCAGTCAAACGGGTACGGATTGTTTCTCCAGGCTTCATTGTGTGCCCCAGTAGCTAAGTCAAGTCGCCGCGCCTAACCAACATCAACTGTAAAAGGAGAATGGCTTAGTTATGTACCCTTTCCACTCACACCGCTCGCACTACGTCAGCAGATGGGGCGGTTACATCCAGCCGCAAACGGTTTCGGTACGCCGGAGTATTGAGCGTTCGTCGCGCGTCCGCAGAACCGGCGTTCCCTGGCGCGTCTTTGTCGACGTGCATCTCTTCGCCGTTCAGCTGCTCGTTTTTTGCGCGTTCCTTCGAGTGTTTTCGTGCCTGTGAGGTTTGCAATTGTGCCCGATATGCTACGCTGGGCCCGACATTCTACGCTTACATGCCGTGCAAATGCTATGTACTGGCGCTTCACCGGGGACACGATCACCTTTCTACACTCGGCTTAGACGGAAAAAAAAATGAATGAGGTGCGGGTGGTTAGGGTAGGTGACCGTTGGGACAGAATCATGCACGTAAATTTCTACGCCCCAGGTTGCACGCTTTGCGTTCAGATTCCATTCGGCTGTTCAGACAAAGTGCTGTTTCGTGTTGTCGCGAATTGGTGACAAAGGTTGGTGCCCATGCCAAGGTTTTCTGAAGCCTTGCAAGGCGATCGATTGAAAAACAAGGTTTATTTATGTTTGTCGAATCAAGCTGGTGAGCGCAATAAAAATGTACCTCATTTTTTAATAAATGAAACATGGAACTTCAACACAATTGCCTGTGCTTGGAAACATATTTGTTCCCACTTGCGTGTGCCACCAAGTTGCGGACATTATGATGCGCAAGAGTTATACAACCACGGACACGCACAGGAATTGAAAAAAAAAAAAAGAAAGACATCAGTGAGTTGGGCAGGATGGTCGTGAGCCAGTGTGTATTTCATTTACCACTGATTTCGCAGTCCTGATTTCATAGGATGACTTCATGATGTGTATTGTTACCGCCTGCGCTTCGAACTTGGTTCGTGGAGGAAAAAATCGCAGTTGTTTATTACATCTATATTCTGGTGCCCGAACACTGCACATACTCAATACAAACGTTGCCACGGCTTTGTTCGCATCGGCGAACCATCGACAGAGAGTGGGGGCACTTTCCAGAGCGTTTTCCGCTTACCTCGAGAGCCTATGCTCCACGGCCGAGTTTTACTTCTAAGTAACGTTTGTTAGTGTGGGGAGAAGAGGACAACCATACCCCCACGCTAACTTACACCTACATGATCCTAATTATCCCACTAACCAACCAACTAACAATAACGGCGGGGGGCCGCCTCTGCCATGACATTATCGCTCAAAATGGACATTTCAACTATTCCGCGGCACGCGCGGAGCTATGATCAGTCAGCGTTCCTGGAAGTAGTCGTTCTCGCGTACAAGCTCATATCAAGGCTGCTTAGCTTCGGCGATTGCAGGATGTGACACGCTTGCACCACAGTACGGCCGATGTCACCCTAACATCTGTTGATATAGCCATGTAACAAAAACAACAACAACAACAAAAGGCAGCGCCCCAAACATGGGATGCATGAGGTATAATTATAGCGCTTTAGCTGGGAAAGAGGCAAAGCCTTTCCAAAATACTTTTTTTGGTTGCACTGCAAGGCGCAGAAAAGGGGCGCCATGTAATACTGTAGCACAGAACCAATGGAAAGAAGGTTTATTGGGAGCTTCAGAATGTCGGAAAATAGATATCAGCTGAAGCGTCACGTGCTCAACGCGGGTACTATATTCACAGTCGAATCAAACTGGTGTCAGCGGTGCTAACGATTCTATAATTTCTATGCACGTGAACGTTGTGCGGGCTGTTCCACGCGACCCAACACCACCAGGGTTTGGAGCCAGTGACAAACTTTCTCAGGGATGTCACTGCACAAACTAACTATCTTCTTTCTTTTTTTAGAGAGAGATAGAGGGGGGAGAATAAAAAAACCTTGCCGCAGCACGCCTCAGTGCCTAAAGGCGCGTTTACACTTGAGTGAAATAGCACCGTTTTCGGTCAGCCGACGGTCGCTGGGAGCGTCTTTCATAGTGTCGTTGTTGAATAGGTACTTGGTATGTGCAAGACGCTGTCCGCGTTTTGTCGCTCTCCCAAACTTTCATCGGCCGTGGTCGGCCGATTCTTTAGTCATGCAGGAGACGCGCGCTGCAAGCCGACTCTACATACTTACGCTAAGAAATTGAGACGAGCTGCGACGCACATTTTTTTCTACCTTTGTCGAAACATGGATGAGTGGCGTCGCCTGGTGTCTCAATTGAAACTACGGGCAAGATGGCGGCAGTGGGACCGCCACCTTAAATGTCTGCAATAGTATAGTCAAGTGTGAGTCTTTGCCAAGACACTCGTATTTCTGGATATGGAAAGCTTAATGGACTTCTTTTCTATTATTTTCAGGAAGACATTTATGGCAAAGCTGCAAGAGTTGCTCGCCCACTTGTTTGTGTACAAGACACTGTATTGTGGGAACACTCCCCTGTGCCTCACCCTACACTAACGAGGACCTGAAGTGTAATGCAAACCACAGAAAGTTATACACACTTAGTGCGAAAAAAATTACAAAAATAAAGAACCATGCACTCACAGAATGAATATGAACAAGACTAAGAACGCCATACACGTGTTAAATTTCAGTTGCTAGTACTGCGTTGTCCTGTTCCCTTCATTTCTATTTCTGTGTGTGTTGCTGTTTTGTTTCACACTTTAACTATGAACTCAATTCCTGACTGCTTTACAGGCTCTATAGACTTGTGGTCAAATTCTATTTAATCACATGGCATAGCAAGCCCTAGGATCCAATATGCCAAGCCACTAGCCACTATACTTGTAGGAAATTTTTAATTTTAGGCATGTGATTGCCTAATTTCAAGTTGACTTTGCAGCCATGGTACTGGTATTAACATTCAATGTGGTAATTATGCGCAAGCCATGAAGTGAGGAATTAAAGATGAAGAACTTTTTAGGTGGCAGATGACAGTGGCTGGCATGGGATTATTGTAAACATAGCTGTAGTAATTATGTATAATAGAAGTATTGGTGTATTGTAGTTGTGTGATAATGGCGACATTCCCAAGTATATTTTTAGAAAATTGCGTTCGTTTTCAGATATTTGTGAGTAACTATGTGGAGCCATATATGAATGCAATGTTGTCATTTTGCTGGCATGGCTGAACGCTTTTACAAATTGTGGTAAGTGGATCTACAATCAACGCCACAGGTCTATTTTGGACTTTCCTGCAGAAAACAGAACTGTATGATGATGTGTGACATGTTTTGATGCCATAGGGCAAACTAATTCAATTAAAATCTACAACCTGCCTCCCTGAATGGTTGCATATTTCTTAAAAGTAATGCTAGCCTTATTGTACTAACTTAGTTGCCTTCACGTGCAGGCTGACACCAAGTTCCTTGTAGATCCCATTTCTCTGGATTGTGCTTACATACTAGCACTGTGAAGTGCACATGTCAGTGTGCATTATGATGAGATTTGCCACACTACTTTCATGTTGCTTTACTGTTGTGAATTATATATAGAGCTTGGGCTGTACTCTATACGTTCTTAGTGTTTTGCATTGGGTGTAGGTTCTGTGCAAGAAGATGGAAATATACATATGCTTACACTGACATGAGAACTGCTACTGTTTTGATTCCAATAAAATATTGCGAACACTGTTTATCTTATCATTCTTATCACAGCTGTTTCGTTGAAGAAGAAGGCAATACTACATTTTTTTTAATTCTAGCTACATATTGTGTGCAAGAGGAGTGCCACGTACACATGGACTTTCACAAGGGCGAAGTGCATGTGCATTAACTTTTTTATTTACCGCGAGACCTGTCACCGCTAATTTGTGGTGGTTGTACTTGACATTGGGGCATGCCTTACGCATTCGCTTTAATGCATTTGTGTGATGTTTAACAATGAAGGTTAATTAGTAAGATTGTAGGTAGTCTCCGAGTGTGAAAGTGACTAAATACTGAATTTGAGTTGGAGAATCACTGTGTGCCCCGCGAAAGTGCGAGTTGCAAGTAAGTGCTAATTGTGGATGTAGATTATCGTTCAGCTACTCTGGAGGCGCTGCTGCACCGGCGTTTGGCTCGCCACAGTACGAGTGCAATAAATGCACTTATTGTAGGCGCGTTACAATGACCTTGTAACTCGGGCATCTGCATAGGCGTGCACACGGGGAGGGGGGGGGAGTCGGCCCCGTGCATTGACTTAAAGGGAGGGTGGGCGCAGCGACAAGCCTTCATCCCCTCCTACTCTCCCCCCTCCCCTTCCACCTGAAGAGGCACCCTGCGCACGCTTTTGGGCATCTGCGTGAGTAACTTTTATATGCTATGGGAGTCGTAGCCGTGAGCGTGCCGGTGGATGACGAGAACGATGGACACCGGCACGCTCGCGGCTCGCGCTTAGGGGCCGCTGACAGTCAGTCGCGGCAGAGTAATAAATGCGAATGCATTTCATAGTCGGGCTATGTCAGGCATCCGGCGTTGTGCGGCGTTGGCGTTGTCCGCGGCAGGTGTTTTCTCTCCGCTCTCACTCCCTCTCCCATAGCAACAGCTGCGGGCGCGCGCGGAGTAGCGGAGAGTGAGTGGAGAGGAGGAGCGCGCTCTGACGCGTGAGGGCGCTCGCATCGCGGGAGCTCGGCGGCGCTATATATGAAAAAAAAATTTTAAAAAAATGAAAAAAGTAAAAAAAAGCAAAAAAAAAAGCGCTGCGCCGTGCTCCCGACCGGGCTGCAGAAATTAGGCGCCTTTTTCCTTCTTCGAACCACAACCACCATATATAAATGGAGTGAAGCGCGCGCGAAATGCATTCGCATTTCCTCACGATTTTCTTCGGGGAGGTGGGGGGCATTTTTTAAATAATAAAGATGTGTTGATCAGTGTTTCGATCCTCGTCTCTGAGGGCTTCCGTGCGGCGGGAGGCACAGACCCTATCAATGGAAACACAGGCGGTCTCGTACAGCTCAGAACACGCCACTGCCATGGGACGCGTGCAGCTCGCGGCAGAAACAACGAAAATAGCTCCACATCATACGCCCATGGAATTGCACATATGTTCGGCCATCTGAGGATACCTTTTGTCACGCCGGTATCCACGAATTTCGGGCGAGTAAAACAGTGACGAAGTACTCAAGAGGGCACACGTTCACAAATTTTCTAGCGGCACGACACGACGAACCGAATAGTTCGAAGCTGAAGGTGTTTACCTTGGCCTTCGCGACGCCCCTGAGTTTATGTACTGGCCTAGCGAAAGCGCTAACACATGCCGATGCTACGAGAACCGAAGTTTGAGGTGTCGCCGACGGGTTAGTAGCCGCTTTGTACATATATAACCCCGTGAAAAACTACGCAAGCTAGTGGTGGCGCTGTAGTGTAATGTATATGATGTTTGCTTTCAGTGCGTGTGGTCGCGAGTTCGATTCCTGTGTCGTGCGTGCTTGTATGCACATGTGATTGTGCATGAATACATCAATGTCCATTTTCTAATATGTCCTAGCGATGAATACTTGCAAGAAATATCTCTAAAACGCCAGTATAGTGCCTGAAATACCTTTTTTTTTCTCGCCCTCTCTCGGGCCGCGTATAACGGGGCGTTTTAAAAGCCCTCAAAAGAAGCAGAAAAACTTCCAATGAACACCGTTCAAGCCCCCGAAGTTAGTTAAATAAAAACACCAAAGTTACCTCCTAAAGACTCTGCTAATTCCCTCTTTTGACTCCGTTTAGTTTGTAAACAAACCTTGTTAAGCCTTCTGCACCGCAAATCGACTGAGTATCTCGAAAACGGAGCTGTTTTATCGGCAGTATACGCTTAGCGAAGCCTCATTACTCAAATCTAAATCAAATACCAGCATTATTTGGGAATGAATGAGTTTAAAAATGCAGGCCGACGGCTAGAAAGATTCGAAGTGGACGGCTGTCACTTCAACAGGCACCGCCATCTTGCCCTGCGTACCCCCCTAAAACCTCCTTTGGTGGGGGGTTTTGCGTAGTACCTTTAGGATGCAAGTTAAGAGCCGAGCCCGAAACTCCCAAAAAGGCTCGAACCCGTTTGCTGTGCGGGAACCGACGGAGCGACCGCACAATTCAAGCGAGACTTCCTCGACCGAGCGCGCGCGCTTATATGAAATGGGGAAGGGAGAGGAGGGGGGGGGGGGGGTTACAGGCTGCAGCGTGGGGGGCCGCAGAGGAGAGAAGGCGACCAAACGCCTGCGTAAACGCCTGCGCAAAGGAGGAGAGTGCGCGGCTACACAGGCTGCAGCGCGGGGGAGGAGGAGAGATGGCGACCGAACACCTGCGTAAAGGAGGAGAGTGGGAGAGAGAGTAGGCGCATGCGCCTTCTCTCTCTCCCACTATTGTGTCGCTTATCTCTCTCCCACTACATTGTGTCGCTTATCAGTGGTTAATATCATTTCAGATCGGTAACATAAATGAGAACCAACAGACAAGAAAGCCAAAATCTTGTCCGTTAGTTCTCATTACTGTCGTGCATAACAGAGAAAAACGAGACCTTAAAATTCCCCTTCTTTCGTTCATTCAGATCGGTAAGTGCATTTGTAGAGACGATCAAGCATGACCATTCTTTTAAAAATCACAAAAAACTGTCAGCTTGTACACCAAGCTCTTAAAGCCCGACCGGTAGCACCTACAGGAGTGGCGAAATATTAGCGACGACTTATGTATTTCAAAATGTGACTTGGAGTTACGGCTTCAGCTGCCAGTGTTGGCAGAGCTTATGTGTTCGACGTCGGTGCCGCATCGCTATCTTGCAAAAAATATTAATACCGAACTGGTCGCTTCGAAATACAATATAAACTATGCTTGTGACTTTTATGAATAGCTGAGCTGTCAGGAATGCATCTGTGACATAATGACCAACCGAGAAATTCAACCAAAGCGATGTTTGAATGTCAATAAAAACATTGATATCAAGCCAGCTCAGGAAGAGCTCAGAATTGTAAAATGGTATCTGTCCACAGCTAATGATTTGCACGAGTGTCTCACGCATACTAAAGCCAAAACGTTGTACATCATTTCGGCGTTGTACGCGACGTATTTCGTTTTAACGCGACAGCGTTAAAGAGCTCGTTTCGCAGAAATTCCGGCGTCGGTGTCGGCGTCGGCGTCGTTGGTTGTGAGCGAAAAATCATCATCTTGTCCATGACCGAAAAATCATCATCTTGTCCGTGACCGAAAAATCGAGAAAGATGCAAATAAAATACATAAAAATTTTCGGGTCCGAGTGAGGATCGAACCCGGGTCGTCTGCGTGGCAAGTAGGTGTTCTACCACACAGCCATGCCTCTGCTTGGATATACTGTGAAAATAACTTCATCTGCTTGGAAATGCAGTGAAAATAACCTCCATGCTTCGCAAACGCAAGCGTCCTTTATATAGGCATCGCAATATCCCTATCGAAAAAAACAGCGTTTCCAGTGTCTCCCAGCGCGCTTTAGCGCGCTGGGTGACACTGGAAACGCTGTACAGTGTGTCCCAGTGTACTACAGCGCGCTGGAAGACACTGGGACACACTGTACAGCGTGGCCAGTGTCGCCCAGTGCGCTGAAACGCACTGGGACACACTGTGCAGTGTCGCCCAGTGTCTTACAGCGCGCTGGGAGGCACTGGTCACACTGTACAGTGTCTGCCCGCACACTGCAGGAACACCGGCGGCACATTGGAAGAAACTGGGCGCGCTCGGTGGACTTTCTATAAGACTACATATTGGATCGCGAGATGTCGAGCGTCAAATTTGCCGAATATTTTCAAAATGTTCTGTCCTGTGTGCTACAAATATATAGCTTTAGTTTCAGTTAGGCGACGGATGTGCGTGTAGGCTAAAGCAATCATCTGTCGAGCGCGCTTGCGCTTTCCTTGAAGTGTGCTCGAGTGTCGTCAATGTAGTTTATAAACCGCATCGAAAGAACTCATCATTCGCAACACAATATGGCCGTAGCATTAGTCTGATATTCAAGGTCTACCTACTATAGCAGTCAGTCGATCCCGCTCGTACCGCAGAAAGCCCCACGTCTCCGGCAACAGTTAGCCGCTGCAACGCCCAATCTCAACGTTTTTAGGTTGTGATATGTGTAATCGAAGGTGCAAATATGACCTTGCTTGGGTCAGTTATGATCGAAACTACATTTTAGCGGTTATTAGACTCTTTGTAATGGAATATATATCCACAATATTCACAGCGACCGTCGCTCACGAAGTGCGGTCCTAAGCCTAATGCTCGTTTCGGCTAGAGTGAACTACTGCAGATCTAGTACGCGGAACGTAAACAAGGGGACAGAAAATATGTTCAAACGGGTGACGAAAAGTACAGTGTTCAGTGAGCAGTTCAGATGCACGATGTTTGCTACGTAGTATGACTAACCGCTTAGCGAGACAGTGCGATTGCCACAACACATCTGCGATTACGCTCGAAAGTTTTGGTGCAAAACGTGCCAGGTAGACGTTCTGATCCAAGGCAGCCCATAACAAAGAAACAAACAATCTCCTGTCAAGTTGGCGCGAGCACGAAGAGACGAAAATCTGCGTTTCTAAGCGAGAAAACATTGCTATTGGATACCGGAATTAGCTATAACATGCAGAAAAAATAACCCCAAGCTTGTCTTTCGAGTGTGGCGTAGTGGGTAGCGTGTCAGGCTTAGAATGACGAGGTCGTCAAGGTAGCAGGTTCGAATCCTGCGCGCTCGTTTTTTTATTTTATTTTTTTTTTTGTCCCAGTGCTCGTGTTTCAGCCTTAATTACGACGTGGGCATAATCAAAATTTTTAAAAACGATTTAAAAGCCCGATTTTGGCCCATAACGCGTGTCCCAGTGTGCAGCGCGCCAGCGTCCAGTGTACCCCGTGCAGCGTGCCAGTGTCCCAGTATCCAGCGCCACACTGGTCCAGTAATCAGGTATGGCGCTGGGACAGTGCCACTGGGTTTTCCGATAGGGATAACATGTAATATCCCAGGAATATTGCGTGGTACAAGCGTAAATTGCCATCGGGCGTCAGAATATGTGACTATCATAACGATTCCATAGTTTAAAACCAGCCACCCATTACAAACGGCACACACCTTACTGCGCGTATTCCCTTAACACCAGGTAGTGGGTGCATAGCAAGTTCGAAAACATTTCCCACATTTGCCGCGCATAATTTCTCCTGGTTTAAACCATACTACCCATTACATAGTATGCACTAAGTGATTGAAGTACGCAGTAGGGACGGGATATCGCTATCGCGTTCAACTCTTAAAGGCGAAGCTTAAGGGTACCCCAATTGTTTTTGCTCTCTTGAAACGACCCATGCATGGCCGAAATTCAACCGTTAGTGTAGTTAAAGTAGCGGGTGGTCCCTTCTGATAGCGGTCATATAGCTTGATTTCGTGGAATCTGCGTGTTGAGCGGAAAACGCTCCCTTAGGTGTCCAAGCACGTCACCTCGTATAACGCTTAATCCTTTGAGATGCAATGTACACAATGGTGTACACGACTTGTTTTAAGTGCGCAGCACTTTAGGGGGGCCCGGCTATTGTTTGCTGTCGTAGGATGTTGTATGCTGCGATCGTATGCTGTCGTTGTCGCTTGGCTGAACGCAGGCAAAACCACATATATCATAGCCAGTGTTGTACACGTTCCTCTAAAACAGGAACGAAAGCTCGTTCCTCGTTCCTTGCCAATTTCGGAACGAGTTCCCGTTACAAGTTCCTCAAATGCAAAAGGAACTCGTTACAGTTCCAATTCCAAAATTGGAACGTGTCGTCACATTAACGTTACATTGGAGTTTTTAATAAATATATAGTGTCGGATAATCCTGAGGCGAAATAAAGTGATCACTTTGAAGGTCCCGTTGCACTACATATGGCAGACGAATTTAACATTGCCGACGTAGGTTATACATAGGTAAAGAAACCTAAATAAACGCTCCTAGACAAATTTTTTCGAGACCACTGGCCTTACTACATGTATGTAACTGCAACGGTCGTGCTCGTCTATTTCAAGTCCAACAGATGTGCCACTTTTCAACGTCGGTGTTCAAAGGCGCAATCAGGATACTGCACTTCACATATTCAAATAGAAATCTCCACAAATGCGCCAATATAATTGAATTACTTGCACAGGAAATCGCATCGAAAGGGACAAAACTTAGGCGTTTAATGAGTGCTGATTCAATATTTCAATGTGAGCAGAAAATAATGTTCAGGACACACATTTGCGCCTTAGCAAAGTCCCCGGTTCACAGTCAGCGAACGTATTTCTGTATATTTCGTCCTCTTTCTTTCTATCTTTTGCTTTATTTCTTGCCTTTCGTTCTCTATATTTTTCTCTTTCTCTTTCTTTTTTATTTTTTCGCTATCTCTATGTCTCTCTCTGGCTCTCTGTGTACGTTCGCTCGCCTTCTATCTTTTTTCTTTTCATTTTTCTCTGTCTCTCTATGCTCGCTTTCCCCTCCTTCTTCCCCTCCTCCTCACCATCACTTCTCCTTCCCACCCCCCTTGATATACTGTACTATACAAGGATATTCTATACACTTCTAGCGTGCGCGCATGTGCCAGAAAAACGCATAGCCAACAATTTCTTCAACATCCTAAGAGTTGCATACGAGCAAATGGAAGGTCAGCCAGAATGGTATATTGCATTGGTGAGGTGTTTATCCTTAACATCGTTCTAGTGGATAATGGGAAATGGCAGTTCTTTGATGTATTCGCTCTAGAGATGAATGCGAATTCCTCAGTACTGTGTGTTCGTCGTTGGGCCGCGATACGAGCAAAATGAACATATTAGTTCTCTGTCTGTATTTAATTGCTTCGAAGTGCCATGCCTATGTTGATTAAGTACCATGAACAAAAAAAACTAGATAGCCGAGTGGTTACGACGCTTGCCTTCAGATCGTGGATAGGCGGTGTCGAATCTCACCTAGCCGAAAACATTTTGTTGCCAAGAATTTATCTCTTTCTCTGTATCCCTTCCTTTCGCTCTCTCTGTTTTCGCTCTCTCGCCCCATCAAAGTTATTGCATCCCACGCCGGACAAATCAGTGCCATGGAAACCTCGAGCATAACATCTCTTCAGTAAAAAATCAACTGTTCCTCCCGCACGTGGTCAGTCTCGGCGTCTTTCGCTTTCCTGCGCCCCCCAGCGGGCGCCTTGAAGTAAAAACCAGAATGCATCGTAGTCACGTGATGGGCGAGCGCTGCATTTTCGCGCCATTTCGCGCCCATCAGCTCTGTTCTGCATGATGTGCTGCGTGCGTGCGCCTGTTGAATGCCGTGGAACGTTCACAGAAGGAACGCCGTTCCCTCTACCGTTCCTGCTTAAACGTAACGAGTTACCGTTACAGTTCCACCGATCCTGATTGGAACGGTGGCGTTCCTCCGTTCCTGCCAAAAGGAACTAGTTCCTGGAAAGTCGTTCCTTGGAACGCCGTTCCGTACAACACTGATCATAGCCACCTGTAGCATACTCAGCGCGCGCTTGCGCCACAGAGAAGTATTCGTCTTCTTCGAGCGCCTTGATGATGATATTCACGCAAGTCTTCTCCCTCTAGTTCTTCCAGCGCTTTGACGACGATATTAACACAGGGAAAACTACACATAGCATAGCGAAATATGGCATATTGAGTTAACAGTGTAGCTGACTGGGCTAGTTGGTTATGCATACTTAAAATTAACAGCGCAAAAAACGGACGGCCACTCAAAGGAAACACACAGGACAAGCGCTGACTTCCAACATATTGAGCGCGCTCGCGCCAAAGAGAAGTCTTCATCCTCTTGTTGTTCGAGCGCGTTGATGATGATATTAAGTGTGGACATTATTACTATGGCTAGGGAAACACGACAGCACAAACCTCGTATAAAAATTGAAAGAGGAAGCAAGTCAGAAATAGAAAGAGATAGAAAAAAAGGAAGAAAATAGGAAGAAAAATAGAAATAAATAAAAATTAAGAAAGAACACAGAAATACTGGAAAAGAGAAGAAAAAAGAAAAGAGAAAAGAAAAAGGAAACCGAAGAGAAAGAAAGGAGGCTGCCCAGCTCCGCATTTCCTTCAGGCTTGGCACCACTATGGCGAAACTGCCTGAACTGTTTGCTATTTGTATCAACTACAGGCAAGAAAGAGCGAGATATATCCATCTTTCGATTAGTTGAAACACATGCATAATAAATTAAATGCGAATAATGGGATTTATACCAAATTTGGTATGGCATAACATGACTGTATGACGAACATAAATGGCTGGTCATATCATGAAAATCATGAATAACTTGTCATGAAGAGTATGATTTACATGCCACGCTCATGGCGCGCTCGCGGCCGTTTTGTTAGCTTGATATACACCAAACTTGCTATTGAGTGACGTGACTGTATGACGAACATAAATGACACGTGGTAGTATGGAAACCATGATATGCAAATTATGTAAAGCATGATTTACATGCCACGCTCATGGCGTGCTCGCGGCCGTTTCGTTAGCTTGATATACACCAAACTTGGCATTGAGTGACGTGAGTGTGTGACGTACATAGATGACAAGTGGTAATATGGAAATCATGACATGTCATGTGCGACAGGACTTGCATGCCACGCTCATGGCGCGCTCGCGGCCATTTCGTTAGCTTGATATACACAAAATTTAGGATTGAGTGACGTGACTACATGACGAGCATAAATGACAAGTGGTAATATGGAAATAATGACTTGTCATGTGCGACATGACTTGCATGTCACGCTCATGGCGCGCTCGCGGCCGTTTCGTTAGCTTGATATACACCAAATGTGGTCCTGAGTGACATGACTGTATGACGAACATAAATGACAAGTGGTAATATGGAATTCATGACTTGTCATGTGCGACATGACTTGCATGCCACACTCATGGCGCGCTCGCGGCCGTTTGGTTAGCTTGATATACACCGAATTTGGTATTGAGTGACATGACTGTATGGCGAACATAAATGACAAGTGGTAATATGGAAATCATGACATGTCATGAGCGACATGACTTGCATTCCACGCTCTTGGCGCGCTCGCGGCCGTTTCGTTAGCTTGATATATACCAAATTTGGTATTGAATGACATGACTGTATGAAGAACATAAGTGGCATGTGGTAACATGAAAATCTTGGCATGCATGTCATCTACAACGCCATTTATATGCCGCGCTCATGGTGCGCTGGCGTCGAGTTCGCTAGCTTGATCTACACCAAAATCGGTATTGCGCGACGTGACTGTATGACGAACATAAATGACAGGTCCTAACATGCAAAACATGATATGCTAATTGTGTAAAGCATGATTTGCTCTTTCCTGGCTGCTTCACTTTATATCGATTCCCACAGTGCGTGGGATTTGCCGGCTTTTTTTTCTGTATTCGGTTAACTTCATGTTGCAGTATACTGTTGCATTAGATCACTTTGCTGAAGGCACTTCCTGCGAGCCATGTGAAAGGTTTAATTTTTCTTTGCTCAAAATGGAAATAACCAAAAATGAACTTGCATATATTTGTAGCCTGAGATTTCATTATATATTTATGCAAAAACAGAGCATCAGTGACTGCAAGATCAATAGATATTCAATTACCACTTAAGTAGCATTAATTACTATATCAGAAATAAATAATGCCGGTGCCACACGGATTCTTTTGATCACGATCGTGCCTGATTCCGATCGAATTGCGCGATCGCGATTGGCTCCCTTACGCAAGCTGCAGAAGGGGAGGCAATCACTGTTGAGAAGTTTTGTTTCGGTCGGGATCTATCGCGATCAGCAGTGCACCGTGC
>JALIZH010019534.1:0-50025 GCA_030522465.1 Rhipicephalus appendiculatus | reverse complement strand
TTAGTGGATGCTGAAGGGGTGCCTATTCAAGCATTGGTTGACACGGGGGCTGCTATTTCTATTATTCGTGCGGATTTATGTTCTCGTCTACGTAAGGTTACCACACCTTACCATGGCACTCCCTTACGTAGCGCAAACGACTTGGAGATACGGCCATCAGCACAGTGCACCGTTAGAGTTCTCATTGATGGGATCCAGCACCATATTCAGTTCGCCGTGTTGCCTTCCTGCGCATATATGCTTATTTTAGGATGGGACTTTCTTTCTGACGCTGCCGCTTCCATCTCTTGTCGACAACGACTCGTACATATGCGAGAGACTGATAACATCGGCCCGAAGTATTCGTCGCGTCACCGCCTACGAACCGTCAACGATTTTCTGGTGCCACCTGACCACGAGCACGTTATTACGGTTGTCTCAGACTTCATTGAGCATGGTGACGTCCCTAGTCACTCCATCAGTCCGTTGTATATCCAGAGGGATTGCTCTAGCCTCGAGTCTCGTTCGCTTCACCAACGGCACCGCCTTTCTCGCTGTACTCAATGTCACCAATGAGCCGATCCTGCTTCCAAAAGGCACTGCTGTAGTTTGCGGTGTGGACACATAACCTGTCTCTGTAGTGACTACGAATACAAGTGCGGTGCAATCACGCTCACCTACAGATGCTCCAACTACTACGGCTCTCGTCAATGCAATCAGCACGGATCTCACTCCACCGCAAGCCAACGAACTACTGGAATTGTTGTCGAAGCATAAATCTTCGTTCGGCGTACATTCCCCTGTTCTAGGGCAGACTTCAGCGGCAGCTCATCGTATACACACCGACGGAACTTCTATCGTCCGCCGCCGACCATACCGTGTCTTTTCTAGCGAACGCGAGATCATCGACAATCACGTTGCTGATATGCTGAAGCAGAACATCATCCGCCCCTCCGCAAGCCCTTGGTCATCACCTGTCGTTCTCGTGCGCAAGAAAGACGGCTCTGTGCGATTCTGCGTTGACTACCGTGCATTGAACAAAATTACCAGAAAAGACGTATATCCCTTGCCCCGCATTGATGATGCCTTAGATTCCTTACAAGGAGCGGAATATTTTTCCAGCCTTGACCTGCGCTCGGGTTACTGGCAAATTCCGATGCACGAGGACGACAAGGAAAAAAATGCCTTTGCCACACCCGACGGGCTTTACGAATTTAACGTCATGCCTTTTGGCCTCTGCAATGCGCCAGCAACCTTTGAACGAATGATGAACACTGTACTGCGAGGCCTTACGTGGAAGACATGCTTATGTTATCTTGACGACATAGTCATATTTTCTTCAACATTCGAACAACACTTGCAGCGACTAGACGAAGTTCTGACGTGTCTCGCAGCTGCTGGTCTCCAGCTGAATACCAAAAAGTGCCACTTTGCAAGCAAAAGTATAAAAGTACTGGGACATCTAGTGAGCAAAGATGGCATTCGGCCTGATCCCGACAAGATTACCGCCGTTCTTCGCTTCCCGACGCCTCAGCGCTCCAAAGAGCTGCGCAGCTTTCTTGGCCTCGCCTCGTACTTCCGGCGCTTTATACGAGACTTCGACACCATTGCTGCACCGCTTCATCAACTTCTTTCTTCGGGAACGTCATACGTATGGACGGACGAGTGCCAAATCGCTTTTGACACCTTGAAACGTGCCCTCACGTCTGAACCAGTGCTTTGTCATTTCGATGACACCGCACCCACTCTCCTTCATACTGACGCCAGCGGGCATGGACTCGGCGCTGTACTTTTGCAACGACATGAGCGGTCTGCCGAACGCGTGATCGCATACGCAAGTCGTATCCTCACAACAGCCGAAAAAAACTACACCATCACCGAGCAGGAGTGTCTCGCTGTTGTCTGGGCCATTCAGAAATTTCGACCTTACCTCCACGGCCGCCACTTCACTGTCGTGACTGACCACCACGCTTTGTGCTGGTTGTCGACGTTGAAGAATTTGTCTGGACGTCTTGGTCGCTGGATACTTCGTCTTCAAGAATACGACTTCGACGTTACGTACAAATCCGGCAAGAAACACAACGACGCAGATGCCCTTAGCCGTTGTCCATTACCTTCCTCCTCAAACACACCTGGCCTGTCGTCATCCGCGAGCGACCCCGTCAACGCGTCTTCGTCAGTACATTCGCTCGCCGCTCTCAATGTGCTTCCTTCCTTCCGCAACGAGTCGTTTGCGTCTCACCAACGCAGCGACGCTTACTGCCACTCTATATTACAACGCCTTAACGGCTTGTCTCGTCCTCCTAACGCCCGCGCCCGTCGACAGTTGCAGAACTTCAAGATTGAAAACTCAATCCTGTACCGCTTTGTATTCCACCCCGAAGGACAGCGCTGGGTTCCCGTCGTTCCTCGTTCTCTAAGACCACAGATTTTAGAGGCATTTCACGATGACCCCAAGGCTGGTCACCTCGGTTTTCAGAAAACCTATGAACGCATCCGCAGTCGTTGCGGCTGGCCTGGACTTTCCACCTGCGTAGCGCGATATGTTGCGTCATGCCAGCCCTGCCAGCGCCGCAAGCGACCCACTTCATCCCCAGCCGGACTCCTACAACCTCTTCCGTGTCCTGACGCTCCATTTGAAGTCATTGGGATTGACCTCTACGGACCGCTGCCAATATCAGCTAGCGGCAAGCGATGGATTGTCACCGCAGTTGATCACTTGACAAGGTACGCCGAGACAGCTGCACTCCCTTCAGGATCAGCGGAGGACATTGCCACTTTCTTCCTGGAGGCAATCTTTTTGCGACATGGCGCGCCGCGCGTCCTTTTGAGTGACCGCGGCAAGGCGTTTCTCTCGAAACTACTCGAAGACGTTCTCCACGCTTGTCACACCATCCATAAGACGACTTCCAGCTACCATCCCCAGACTAACGGCCTCACAGAGCGCTTTCATCGAACTCTGTCCGACATGATCTCCATGTATATCAACGCCGACCACACCAACTGGGATACCATCCTGCCATTTGTGACCTTTGCGTATAATACCGCTACGCAGCGCACCACGGGTTACTCCCCATTCTTTCTCGTCTATGGCCGTCAACCGACATCTCCGCTCGACGTCTCCTTCTTTGATGTCCCTGTGGCCTCGTCGGCGTCATCAAGTGAGCACCTCATCTCTCGCCTGGCCGCTTGTCGCCACCGCGCCCGCCTCAATACAGAGGCAAGTCAACAAGAGAACAAGACTCGCTACGATGACGTTCACCGCGTCGTTCACTTCAATCCTGGAGACGAAGTACTGCTGTGGACCCCAACGCGAATTCCTGGCCAGTGTGACAAGTTTCAATCCCGTTTTATCGGCCCCTACGCTATTGTCAACCAGACGTCTCCTGTGAACTATCGGGTAACTCCCGTTATCATGCCTTCCGATGGCCGTTCCCGCGGCACGGAGGTTGTTCACGTGTCACGCTTAAAACCATTCGTGCGACGTACAGCATCGCCGTAAACAGCGGCCAGGTTGCACGCTTCCGCGCGAGGGGGGAAATTAGTGTAAGCACAATATTCACAGCATTTGTCATTCATCTTCGTCACCTGTATATAATCATCATCACTGTGAGCGTCTTCTTCGTTCGAAGGGTTGGTTAGGCGACTCTGTCGAATAAACTTCGTTGAGACCACAACGGTGCTGCTGTCTTGCAATATATATATGTACATACGGGTGGCCGGTTAACGGTTGTGCAGCGCGTTTTCTCTCGCGGGCGAGGGAGCGTTTCCAAAGCAGAGTCAACACGCGCTGTTCGCTTTCTCTCGTCACGAGGTGAGCACTGAGGCGGTGGCGAGAGAGAGCGAGCTCTCCCTTAGCGAGAGAGAGCAGTCTGTCTCTTGCGCTGAAGCAAATCGACCATCACGACAGCAGCAGACAGCAGCAGCAGCAGCAGACGACGATACACGCTGACACGCTGGAGCCCTAAGGTGGTTGGCCCTTAAAAAGCACTTCGGGCAGAGCGGTCGCTGCATTAACGTCCGTCTAAGAGCACCACACTGCTGCAAGAACTGCACTAGTGCGAACTTGGCTGCACATTGCAACACATGAAATTGCGAACCAATGTTTCATACAACAGAGTTAATACACTAAAATAATTACAAAATCAATCGCCAAATTGCGGAAGCTTGTAATATGCATGCGAAGCAAAGTGCGTACGCCAGCCAGACCACTATCGCTTTACATGAAAAGGAAATGCAATTTCTGATTTTGCTATTCAAATGACACCTCGTCACGACATGTACGCGCCATGATTCTTTTTGTGTTGATTCTTTTTGTGCTTCATGTGTGAAATAAATAAAACCAGCTTTCAGTCAGCACTCGTGTGTGTCCGTTCCTTTTTATCCTCCGTCCGCGCTGCCCAAAGAGCAAAAGCATGTTCCCTTACCAAGTCGCCCAGCTTGCCGTTCTAAATAAGTACAGAGGTATATCAGATGCGGAGCATCTTATGATCGGGACTTAGTCCGTCCCTCCCTCCCGCGTCCGGCGTCCCGCGTCCGGCCACTCTCATGAAGTAGGGAAGCACCAGAACACTGTACTACAGTCAGGCCGTCAACCACCACCACAGTGACCAGAGTCATGGCCGAAAGCACAGAGAGACTGCTTAGCAATAGCTAGGCAGGTGGTGTCTGTCGCGCAGGTTGACTACATTCCTTGATCTTGCTTGCATGTGTGTGGGGGGGGCTTAGTCCGTCCCTCCTTCCCGCGTCCCACACCACCACATCGCATGCGCGTCCCCTCCCCCCTCTCTCTCCTCTCCTACGCTCACTCCCTTTGTCTCCTCTAGGAACCCTGTTCTCTACGGAGCGGCGCCCGCGACCTACACCCCCACAGTGCATGCGCGCCCCTTCCCCCCTCTCTCTCCTCTCCTACGCTCACCCCCTTTCTCTCCTCTAGGAACCATTTACTATACGGAGCGCGCGCGCCCGTATAGAAAATGACGGAGCGCGCGCGCCTTATTCTCTATCCTGTGCAGCGCTGCGATGAGCGCCCCGGCCACTGCCGCGAAACGAGAGCGGCGACGTTTCTCCCGCTCAAGCTAACCATCTCCCCACTGCTTCGCATCCAGACATGGTACCCTTTAGCGGGAGATGTGGAAGTTTTTTTTTTTGTAAAAACAACATCAGCATACTATCAGTCCTAGTCATTACATGCTGATTGGGTGTACTAAATTTTGCTTATAGAACCGCCGAACTGACGTGTTTGGCAGGATAAACGCAGCTGGCGTGATCGAGTTACGTCGGCTTCCAAATCAATAGTTGCGAAATCAGATATATGTTATTGTTTATTTTCCTTTTGCCCTGAACATGGCGCGTACGCACAACTACGCGTCAGGAAATTAAACACTGTGTCCTTGTCCTGTCTGTCTAGAGACAGACAGGACTCTTTGTAATCATGACAAAAGCCATTTATGTAACAAAGTTAGCAATGAGACAAACAACAAACTTATCACCGACACACTGCAAACCCAAAGATTTCCACACGTAAAATGGCTAGGAATGAAATAACCCCTTGCCTATACTATCCCAATACAACACTAATAATGAACAGGAAAAACAAAAAAAACGTAATATTCTAACTGTCCGCAAGTGTTGCAGCGGCTGTCCCCCCGACGTGGCATTAGACGTCGGTTACCACAATGTCGACGCGGCGTAGATGTCTTCTTCCTTGGCGATGGTGGAGCGTGTTCAAAGGACCATCGTGCCACTGGAAATGGTCTGCAGTGCACCGAACAAACACACGAGTTGGTGGTTGTCGGCGTGGATGTGGCTGCCGATACGTGACGGCTGCGTGGTATGGGCCAGGCTTGATGAATGATTTCAAAGCTCATGAATCCAGGCCGTCCTTGCCCATCTTCGGCATCGTCAACATTCGGTCCAGGCTTCCAAGATCAGCCTACACGTCTCCAGGCCATTGCTGGAAAAGCGGCTGCACCACTCCCCGTACACGTCAGCCAAGCCTACCTTTCCGCCCCTCGCCGCCGCTGCTTCTTCTGTATCGCCCTCTTTCGAACTACTGGCCCATTCTTTTCTTTCTCTTCCTTCCTTTTGACACGTGCTTCGTTTCGGTCACGCGCTGCGTAGTTTTTTTATTTACTGGCTATGGCTTTGTTCGTGAAAGGCCTCTTGGGCGGCGCTCATTGCCTCTTGGAGAACCGGTTACTCTTCCCATTAACTAACATTTTTTTTTTCCACCATAGAAAATCCTCATTCAATTCAAGTAACATTTTTGTACTGCTTCGTTCTGTTTCACACCTCAATCCAAGTTTTCTATACTACTTTTCACATTATTCCATAGTTTATTGCATTCTGATTATCTTCAAATAACATTGATGTAGCACCTCATCCTGTATCACAGCTTAATCCTTCTTCGCTAAACCATTCTGAAAGTTAACCACACTTTATTACAACCTAAGCCACCCTGACTCACTTAAAATAGTATTTATGCAGCAGGTAATTTTTATTCGTACCATAGGCCACCTTATTCTATCTTCTCGATACTATTTCACACGTTTATCTACTCCTTAATCTACATTATGCCACTTCGATTCACTTGATGTAACATTTTTATAGAAGTCCTATCTGCTCCGCACCTTAATCTATATTATTTCATAATCGCTATACTATAAGCAAGTTAATCCACACTTTGATATACCCAACGCCACTCTGATTCTCCCTAAAGGACATCAATGTAGTTCTTCACCACACCTTGACCAATTTCATCCATCTTCGCCACACTTTATTCCCCTAAGCCACCCCGATTCAACTAAAGTTACATTTATGCAGTTCTCCATTTTGAGCTATGCCTTACTCTACCTTAATCCATCTTGTGATACCATTCAACACGTGCATCCACACTTTTATCCACTATAAGTCACTCTGATTCACTTCAAATAAGTTTTCATACAAGTTCATTCTGCTACACAGCAATCCACCTTCATTCATCTCCTCTATACTAGTGTGAACGTTAATCTACACCTTAATCCACCTTAAGCCATTTTGATTTGCGTATTATAACATTTAGGAAGTGCTGCTTTATGCTGCGTATCATAATTTACCTTAAGCTATCTTTTAAACACTATTTTGCACTTTAAAATAAATTAATGCCACTCTAATTCACTTCAAAATAAAATCACTATTGTACATCAAGCGGCATCGTACCTTCATCCATTTTCGATGGACTATTTAGCACGTTATTTAACTCGTTCGTTCACCTTAAGCTGGCTTGACTTATTTCAGGTAACAATTATTCAATACTGCATTTTCTATACCTTAATCTACTTTATTCCATCTTCGCTAAACTAATCTGAACGAGAATCCACTCCCTAATCCACGTTAAGTCACTTTGATCCATTTAATATAGCAATCGTGCAATACTTAATTCTGTTCCATACCTTAATCCGCCTTAATCCACATTTTCTATACCTTTCTGCACCCTCATCTGCCCCTCAATCCACCCTAATCCTACCTTTCTTAAGTACTCCTCACTTTATTCCAGCTGAAGCCACTCTGACTCACTTCAAATAGCATTGATATAGTACTCAATATTGCATCGCACCTTAATCCACAATAATCTACATTTTCTGTATGAAGCTACACCTTAAATCGCACCCCCATGTACATTAATCCATTCTCTGTTTACTACTCCACACTTTACTCCATTTTATGTCGCTTTGATTTACTTCAAATAACGCTGATGTAGTACTCCGTACTGCATAGCACCTTAATAAACGCTCTAAACCACTTTACACTTTAATCCACCTTAAGCCACTCTGTTACACATCAAATAACATTTTTTGGTGCATGTCATCCTGCTTCACACCTTAATCCATGCAATATATTAATACATTAATCCACTTTAAGCAAGAGTGGTTCACTTCATTTAAGTTTGATGTACTACATTATTCTAGTCCATATCTTAATCCACCTTGATCCATCCTCTCTATACCAAGGTGTGCGACTGGGCTATTTGTAATTCCATGGCGAAGTGAACAACGCGTGAGACACACTAGGACAAGGAACCCACGAGGACTAGCGCTGACTTCCAACTGAAGTTTATTTACACGAACATGGAAAAAGGATACGAGGTAGCACACGTGATCAAGTCGTCCGTGGCCCCGGTAGCGTATTATGAATTGCTGGTGCCGCAGAGGACGCGAGAGAGAAAAATTTCGCATTTCCACGAAGTGAATCATAACGAGTGGACGAATCACTGGGGATCGTTCTTACCGTAAATCACCCGTGAGATTGCTAACTCGCGCATGTAAATGAGTGACAACGCGTGCGTACAGTATTGCCACGCGCGTTTCTAATTTTCAAAGTTGCTGCATTCGGTTTTCGCCGACAAAGACTGTGAGCAACGCCCAATGCAAACCGCGCCTCTTTGTTCGAGAAGCTTCGCGATTGTTGTAGATCATTTTGTTAAGATTGCGCTTTGTTAACACTCGAGCTTATTCCAGAGCTTGCGCGACAACCAGCGATAAGGCTGGAGTATTCGATGCCATATGATGGAGTATACGATGCTTCGTACAGGCTTCTCAACAACAGACCATATTCATACTATCAATCAGGTGATAGAGAAATGCGCGGGATACAACCAAACCCTATACATAGCCTTCATAGATTACGAGAAGGCATTTGATTCGGTGGAGACATCAGCAATCATGCAGGCACTGCTGAATCAGGGCATCGACGAAGCCTATATAAACATAATGGAAGAAATCTACAGCGGATCTACAGCCACTATAGTCCTCCATAAAGAAATCGACAGAATCCCAATAAAGAAGGGCGTACGGCAGGGAGACACGATCTCTCCAATGCTATTCACCGCGTGTTTACACGAGGTTTTCAGGGCCCTAGATTGGGAAGAGTTAGGGATAAGAGTTAATGGAGAGTATCTCAGTAACCTGCGATTCCCTGATGACATTGCATTGATGAGTAACGCGGGAGACGAATTACAGCTTATGATTACTGAAGTGGATACGGAAAGTAGAAGAGTAGGTCCGAAAATTAATATGCATAAACTAATGTAATGTGGAACAATCATGGCTGAGAACAGCGCTTTGCGATAAATGGCGAGACACTGAAAGTTGTAAAGGAGTACGTCTACTTAGGACAGGAAGTAACCGCGGAACCGAACCATGAGAGTGAAATAACTAAAAGAATAAGGATGGGATGGGGCTCATTCGGCAAGCATTATCAAATCATGAATGGAAGTCTACCACTATCCCTCAAGAGGAAGGTATATAACAGCTGCATCTTACCGGTACTTACCTACGGAGCAGAAACCTGGAGACTTACAAAGAGGGTTCAACTTAAACTGAGGACGACTCAGCAAGCGATGGAAAGGAAAATGATAGGTGTAACCTTAAGCGACAGGAAGAGTGCAGAGTGGGTCAGGGAACAAACGGGGGTTAAGGATATCAGTTGAAATCAAGAAGAAGAAATGGATATGGGCCGGGCACGTAGCACGTCGGCAGCATAACCGCTGCTCAATAAGGGTAACTGACTGGATTGCAAGAGATGGCAAACGCGTGAGGGGGAGACAGAAAATTAGGTGGGTAGAAGAGATTAAGAAGTTTGCAGGTATAACGTGGCAGCAGAAAGCACAGGACCTGATTGATTGGCGAAACATGGGAGAGGCCTTTGCCCTGCAGTGGGCGTAGACAGGCTGATATGATGATGATGATGATTCGATGCCACACTTAAAAATGCCGACACGCTTCACCGCTCGTCAGTTGATCGACGGCCGACGCTCTGTTCGCCGCTATCAGTGCCAGCGTGTATTGCTGTAATCTTACTTTCCGTTTACCAGCCACAAGCTCGGCCTAATAAACACTTTCATCTTGGACACGTCGCCTGCTGCCTTTGTCGACGTCAAAACCACGTGACAGTATATACGGTGTGTTTTCGCCGTTGAGCCAACGCTTCCCGCGTCCTCAACTCCGCGGTAGCAGCTTGTTGTCGACGTTGCCGTTTTGCCTTTCGCAGGCGAGCGCTGTTCACGATCATTTTCATCAATGGCAAAAAGAGGATGTGTGGTCTGGAACGCGCTTATTCTTCATCGTCATCACCATCATCGTCATTGTTATGACGTATAGTGGGTACATTCCATGTGCTGTGCCGTGATGGCGGAAAGAGAATGTGTGGTCTGCAAGGAGCTTGTCCCTCATGGTCATCAGCGTCATCGTCACCTTGATGGCGTATAATGGTTACCTTGCATGTGTTGTGCCGTGATGGCAGTGTCATCGTCATCGCACTAGCGTTGCTACACCGTGGGACACCGGGAGAGTGATGTACAAGCCTCGACCTTAAGGAGCTTCGCCCCTAAATAGAGAGGGGGCGAGGAGGAGCCAGTGGGCCCAACCGGGAGTGATGGCACGCTATTCGCAATGCTCATGAACTACAGGTGGCGCGCTGTACGATTCAAGATGGCGCCCGAGGGAGGGTGAACCCGTTTGTTAGCATAGGAACAGACAGGACGTGCGGACGTACGGCCCGTTCCACTTTCACCGGATGAAGTCATGAGCTCTACTGAAATGAGTACGAGACCAAGATACTTTCCCAAATCATGGAAGCTCGCCACCTAATTATTTGCCGCGGTGTGAAATGTTCTATTTCAGCTCCGTTACCATGCATAAGCGATGCTTTGCGAAATCATGTGCGTGCTGGAGAAAACTTCATGAACTAGAATTGACGTATGACCTGAACGGCACTCCGAGATACTGTGTGCCGAGCCTGCCTGACGGATTTCCCGCAGTGGTAGGCCGCTATCGAGTAGCGCCATCGCTGCTGCACGGGACCGAATGTTTAACGTGACGATGGTTTGCAAACATACGCCGTCGTCATTACTTGCGCAGTCAGGAACGCGGAGTTGCTTCTTCAACGGAACACAATCATTTAACATTCTATTCAGTAGCGCTTGTGTCACAGCCATGCTCAGACTCAAGTGGTGCGCAATTCACTGCACTCGGATGCTGCAGGTTCGATCAGCACGATCGAAACATGAATATCGAAAAGAACACGCACGTATACTTTTCGCAACGACGAATTCTTTGACGTTGCGAAAATTCGTCGAACAACTATGCCGTTCGGAAGGTACCGGTGAAGTACAGGAGTAATTAGCCGAGAGGCGTGGATTGTGGCCGTGGCTTCACGTTTCATCGCTCTAACCATTTCGCTTCCCTGTTCCGAGCTCGAGCGTTTTGGCGGCATGCGGCGCTCGATAATATCCACAATAGTTGCGCTACGGGCAATGCACAAGAAAAACTGTTTTTATTTCGATCTCGCTGAAGGATACTATACATTGTGAAAGGCAAGAACGGGAACGCGGCTCGGCTCCTTGCGCGAGGAGCTGGAGGTGACCGAGGCGGAGGAAGAAGAAGGGTAGACAATAGAACAACTAGCTAATCTATATTATTATCCTTCTGTGTCGACACATGCATAACTTTTTTTCTTTTATGGAAAATAGGGCTTTGATTTAATTGATTATCTATTACTAGTAAAAAAGTATTATGATTTTTATACATTTGAGCGAGCATCAAAATTTCATATAAAATTTGTAAGGTTTTTATTATTTTTTATTTTTTTATTATTTAACCTCCATTATTCTAAACTTTCATAATAGTGTATAAGACCACTCAATTCTTGGCCAATCCCCCACAGTGGGTATGAGCCACAGCAGAAGGTCAACAAGAACAAGAACAGCTGGCCCAGGAACGGCTGCTGTCTCCATCTCTGTTCTTTACAACTTTCAATACAAACAAAGTGGCTTACGAGCGTGAAAAAACATTAGCGCACGAGGGGACGTGAAGTGCAACTCGCTCCTCATGAGTAAGCAGCTGATCGTTCATTGTCGCTGTCACAGCCTTCTCCGTCCAGTGAAAAATCCTCGTCGTCAAGATGGTTTCTGTTAACATCATTGCTGAAAGCAATCTGAAGAATTTCCTCCGCCGAACGACTTCGATTAGTCCGCGTCACAACGTTATCTGGGCGCGCAGAACTTCTTACTCTCACACCGATCAACAAACAAATCGCTTGCAGAGTGCTGCCATCTATCCACAAACGTACGAAAACAAGCGGCGCAGCGCTGGCCGATTTGAAGTTGCTCAGTTATATATCGCGAGCTCCCACGACTTCCCGCGTACAATGTTATCAATTCATGCACTACAAAAGCACCGACGAATGCTATATGCAAGCAAAACAAGGTGAGTTTCAACTGAGAAGGTCAGACGACAGCATTTAACTAAGCAACGTGGCTACACAAAACCTCTCGAAGGTGATATGTGTACGATGTGGGTCATCGTTGAACGCGCGAGTTGGCTCGTATTTTCACGAAAACTTCGCGTGTCGCAAGAACGAATCAGATTTATCGTGTCATGGAGGGCCCGGTTTGTTCACTGAAGCAGGAAACATGCAAACTCGTAGTGTTTGTTTCCTGCTAACACATCCGAACAAGGGTGCTGGCAACGAACTCGTCAGATCAGTGTTTTTGCGCCCAGCATATAATTTCATTTCCTATCAAGTAGTAGTGACGGCACGGATCTGTAAGCCTCGAAATATTGAAATATGTTTTTCCAGAAAACGTGAGTGCAGCTGGCGATCCACTCGTTCGCGTCGCCGTCCGTGCACAGGTCGACGCGGAGGCCCTCCACGTTGACAGTCGGAAGTACGTTGCTCCATCGAAACTAGACAGATTTAGTTGAACATCCGCAACACCTCTGCGGACGCAGCCTGCCATTGGAAATGGCTGGCAGCTCTGCGGACGCCCAACTAAATCTGTTTACCATCACTCGCACGCACCCTCGGCGCGCAGATCTGCAGCGTGGCGAGAGTGCTTCCGTACGATGGAACAGCCGTCGACACTCCTGAGCCGCCACGTGAGCTCAAGCGAAAAACCAATAGCGCGCAGGTGCTCTCGGCCGGGCCCACTGGCTCCTCCACGCCCTCTCTTTTTTTTATCTCGTGTGCGCTGCGGCACTAGTAATTGATAATACGCGCCCCGGTATTATCGCCGCGGTATAAATGATAATACGCGCCGCTCAGCGAAAGCGAAGAAACGCCGCGAGAATACTGCTCTGAAAGAGCGTGTCTTGGAAAACAAGTGGCGGCTGTAAGAGCTTCTCCTTCAGCTGCACAGACGGCACATTAACGCACAGTCGTCAGGACAGGTCCATACCGAGGAAAGTGTCTCTGTTCCAGACTTCCCTGCCACAGACTATCGCCTCTCCGGACCCAAGTTTGCTTTCGAAAGGCAGAACTCTCCGGCAGAACTTCTTTCAACGGTCAATGACGTGTCCAGGCAGGGGACCAGAAGGTGAAAGTGAACGCGGTGTGTGACAAGGGTTAGACGTTCTTCATCGGTACTCCCGGCGTGACACATGTGTTCCTGTAGGGAAAGGTCAGGTTCCTCATCAGAAACAACCTTTGTCTTTTGGCCTCAGCCAAAGAATGTGGGTTTCTTGTTGGTGGCCACGCATCGTTCATTTGTAAAGCTGAAGCAGCCATTGATGCTGTGTCTGATGCCGAGCAAGAGGAAGAACTGAAAAATGCCTAGAAAACAGCCATTTACCTCTTAACGAAGCCTAATCTGAATGCACTATACTAGTACGTACAAAAGCAAGAAAAAATGGCTCTACATAAGTTCTTCACTCCAAAAGCTCAGAAGAGTGGTACGCTCCCGCGAGTAATTATTTCTGAAAAGGGAACGTGGCAAAAAAGTCTATTGTATGTTGGTTACAGTGCCACCTAAATATGTTACCGGTCAATCACCCCTTCTTAGTTAATAATTCGTCTGATGTCATGCAGTACCTTAGTCAGCATAACACTATTGTACAAAGATAGGTCTATCGACATTAAATATCTGTATTTCCTTAATTTTGGCGCATTTTCTTTCCAAAATGAGTGCGGGTTTACGATAGAAGGCTTGCTTGATATTGCCACGCCCGCTCCTATCTTTCTATTTTCGTGTTACCGTCCCATTGCAAAGCAAGTGCTGCCTTGCGCAAAGCGCTCCCGAAAGACTGAGAACTATCTAGAAAATGTTAGAACCTTCCGATCAGATTTCTTGCTCAACGCGAACATCGAAGTTAGTTCTGGAACTTACGCGGCCCGCTAGCAATAACGCAGGATTCTTCGGTGATGCATGTATAAAAGCCGACGCGCTTCACCGCTTGTTAGATTATCGATGGCCGACGCTGTGTTCGCCGCTATCAGTGTATCAATGCACAGCGTGTATTGCTTTCTGCAGTCTGACTTTCGGTTTGCCGGCCACAAGTTCGGCCAAATAAAGAATTTCCACTTGGACACGGCGACTGCTTGCTTTCGTCGACGTCACAACCACGTGACATCTGGTGTAGGTGCTGCTTCGTCCATGCGAGGCGCTGACCCAAGCCGAAGCCGTGAAGACCACGCAAAGAGAAACCCTGTTTGTCGAACCAGCCGTAGGCAGCAGGTACAGAGCATGGGCTGCTGCCTGAAAACACCAGGCCGACCTAGATATTGAGTTCAACCGCAGGCAGGATGACCATCCCTGTGCTGCCTACACCAATCGTGTTCCGGTAGCCGAAAGAGCCGCCAACATTCCGCGGATCATCAATTCAAGATCCAGAAAACTGGTAGAAGCCTACGACCGGGTCGCTACCTTCAAACACTGGAGCAACGACGACAAGCTTCCGCATGTCTGTTTCGCCTTAGAAGACGCCCCTCGGACTTCCTGCGAAAATGAAGAGCGGAAGCTCAAAACGTGGGACATTTTTCGCACCAGGTTCCTCGCCACATTTACAAGTGTTATCCGCAAGGAGAAGGCCGAAGCTCTCCTCGAAACCCGTATGCAGTTGCCAAATAAAAAGTGGCGCTCTTCAAGGAGGAGATGACTTGACTGTTCCGCCACGCAGAAACTGCAATGCCCAAAGGCAAGAAACTTCGCCTCCTCATGTGACGAGTTTAGCAGGAACTCTTCGCGGGACTGATGCGGAACCCACCGAACAGTGTCGAAGAATTTGCCTCGGAAGTGACGACTATCGAGAAGACCTTGGGCATGCGCAACTGACAGTACAATCGCCGTTCGACTCCACACTTCTCCGACATCCAAGGGCTCTGCTTCGCCGACCTGCGCGAAACCATCCGAGCGATCGTGAGGGCGGAGCTTCGCAAGCTGTACCCCCCTCGCCACAACCTCAAGTGGAGTCCAGCAAGCGTTGGGAGTTCCCGAACTACCGCAGCCTTATCCAGAGGCTGTGACCTAAGCTGCAGCAGTCCGCCGTCCTGTTCCCGCTCAGCGAAAACATCAAGTCACCGCATCGCCGCAGTTCCATCGCCAGACGCATCCGCCGTCAGCACCACCACCGACGCCCTACCATCCTCCTGTCGGCCAGCGCTACACGCCATGGCAAACCTATGTCTCGCGCGCCCCTGACAAAGGCCCGCTCTGCTACCAATTCTGCGAGGCCGGCCACACCTATCGCCGCTGCCAGTACCGAGAGATGGGGGCTACGCGGTTTCGCTGTCAACGCGCCGTGTCCACAACGGGGTGAACGACCTCGCGACATCGCCGACTACATTACCGGAACACAGTGACAACAACGACCATCATCCCGTTCACTGTCACCCGGCCCCTGCATGTCGACGCACCGCCGATAGTACACTGGCCCAACCCGGGGCCGGTCGCCTAGACCGTATCCGGAAAATTAAGGACAGCAACCGATGGAGCTGCGGTTTCTGTACGACGAACTACCGAACATTCTTCGACGACGACGCGAAGGCGAAACCTGAAGAACACGCCGCATGTCGAACGTAGCCCTGACGTCGAACCTTCGCGGCCGGAGAAGACCTGACGACGCCAAGTGGGAGCAGTGGAGGAAACCGGCGTAGCCGTGATCCCACGCCGAGACTTAACCGCAACGCAAGAGGACGGATTAGCGATCTATACGTACTAATCGATGGCCACAACGTCACTGCTTCTCGTCGACACTGGCGCCGATTATTCCGTCGTCAGTGGAGCGTTCGCCACTAAGATGAAGAAAGTTAGGACTGCCTTAGGGAAGGCCCCGAAATCCGGACCGCTGGAGGCCATCTAAAAACGCCGGCTGGAGTCTGCACAGCGAGAGTCGACATCTGTGATGATATGAATAGTGGTTCCTATTGCAAAAACCAGCGCCCCCAGCGTGATACCAGTACGTTTTTTGGCGCTGGATCGCACTGGGAACACTGGTACACGCTAGGATTCACTGGCACTTCGGTGAGCGCACTGGGACAGAGCTGTGTCGCACTGGTAGGGGCGTTGGCTTGGCCGCTGTGACGCTGGCGCGTACTGGGAAGCGCTGGAAACGCTGGAATGTTCACTGGAGTGCGCTGGTGCACACTGGAGCCTGCACTGTTTCTTCCAGTGCGGCATGCAACTTTCTGTAGTGTATGCGGCGGAATGTTTCGGTATCTCTGATTATAGAATGTTTGATTCGATGGTACCAATGGATGCTACCCTATCAGGCAGGCCCGTAGCCAAAATTTTTTTCGGAGGAGGGGGGGGGGGGGGGAGAGGGGCACTTGCTTGTTGAAAGCCTTGAAAAACACCGATTTTTATTATTTTTCCTCGGTAAACGCCCCCTTCCATCCGAATTTCGAGGGAAAACCCGGGCCCCTAGCCACCCTCCCGCCCTGGTCATGGGCCTGCTAACAGGTCCCAAACATTTTCACAACTTCTAGCTTGGCAGAGAAACAGAATGATAAGCGCAAGGCATTATGTGATATATGCGAAATCACCGTCATTTTTATTTTTCCCTTTGGAATGCAAAAAAAATTGCGTTAATAACACAAACGAGCCAACGCTGATTATTTTGCTTGTTAGCTTGCTTTTTTTTTTTCTCATTCACGCAGATTCAATAACGGCGTTAATTCTTGCGGAGAACGTAGCAGCGATGAATGCACGTTTTGTGCATGCGCCGCACATATACCAGTCTGGCATCAGGGATGGATTGTTATAATGATTACATTTTGCAGTGTTTATAAGTCTGGAGGCGCCGGTCCTACCAGAAACCGCAAATCGTTACATCGCCGCACAGTTGGCGAGAAGAAATTGAGCTCTCGCTTCGCAACCTCACCCAACCGAGGCCAGAAAAACAGCCGCCGTTCGATATCACCACACCGGAAACGCATCTCTGGCACTGTTTGCCCATCCACTTACTTCAGCTGAACTTTAGTTAACCATTAGAAAGTTTCCGAAGCTTGAATGCAGAAACTGCAACCATCGCAACTCAGCTGCGCCGAGACCGGTCCTACCCACCGAGACTCCCAGCGAGCGTTAGGCCTAGTGTGCCGGCCGTGTCCGTCTACATGTTACCGGTGCTTCGCGCTTTAAGTACACGCAATTCTAAAGCGTCAGGATGACTGTAAAGTACAGTTTGGACATTCGTTAACCTAAATGAACCATTTTCCTTGTGAACGGTGTCCGCACAAGGAGCGATGACCATCGAAGCGACGCGCTTTCAGCAACGCACACAAGCTGTCAGTGAAAGCTGCCGGCCGCGCTAGCCGGTACTTCTCGTGACTCTTATGTAAGCACGCATAATTGTCAGTCGGTAATTTGGTACGCCTTAGTGAACTAACATAGTGTCATATTCCTTTAGCGCATTGTATTTGTATTTTGTTGAGCGGTTTCTTAGTTATAGGTATCGATAGAACTGCAAATCTGTACACTGGCACGCCCGCTGTACTGGCGTATCGTCGCTTGCGTGATAACCCCACTCAATACTCAATCATGTACGCACCTGTTTATCGAACTAGTCATCATAAAACCTATGTAAATGTTGACCAGTAGCAAGAGCGAGAAACGGCTATTAAAAAAATCGGCAGTAACAGCCAGCAGTGTCTGCTATAGGTGTATTTCATATTTTTCGTAGTTAACATGTGAATTCCTAAAGAAACTTAGCGCTCTTGCCATTATCGGCATGTCATTCGGTACCGGCCGCCATTCGTTTGTGTCTAATAAAGACGCAGTTGTTATTTGGAAAGGAAGATCGCGTCTATCGTGACTGTGCGACATGTAAGCATGAGGCCGAACCGTGTGTTTGTTGGTTAAATAGTTGTTTTACGCACGTTTAAGCATGTTCCGGCGTGGCGTAGTGGGTAGAACACACAGATCGGAATCAGTAAGTGGCAAGATCGAATCCTATCAACGGATTATTTTTTTTTTCATATGACTTTTTTTTTATTGCGTTAATGCGTACTATATCACTTCTTTCACTAACATATTTATTTATGACACATATGCAGCGCTATTTCAACGCTGTAGAGCCGTATTGCGCGGGAGTACCAGCGCCTCCCAGTAAAATGCCGCTCCAGCGTCCCAGTATACAGCGCGATGCTGGGCCCATAATCCGGCATGGCACTGGACGCTGGAACCCAGCGGCGCTGTGTTTTGCAATAGGGGTGCGTGGCCGTGAAAGGAAAAGGAGGCAGCTGGTGATGAAGATTACTTTGTGACCACAAGCGAATAGTGGTAATGATGATTGTGGCGGAAGAGAACGCGGACTGTGAGAAGAAGAAGAGGCTCGAGAGAACGGGCGGAACGAGAGCGCGCAGATATCGGAGACGGCAGTTCGTCCAGTTCCTCGGTGCACCAGTGGCCTGCTATTCGAGCGGCCTGGTGTGACTGTTCCAGCAGCGCCGAGATCCCGTTCCTGGCTCCTCGGTGAGCCAGCGGCCTGGTGCACTAGCGGCCTGTTGCGACAGTTCTTGAGCGACCAAGAGCGATGCTCTGGGGGACGCTTCTGCGGAAAGCGGCTGGCTAGCCACCAGCCAGGCACGGTAGCAACCTGGGGGTCAACCGGCTGCTGCGACTCCCTGCCGACCCTTCACTACTGGGGCGGACGCGGCGACCAGTGGGCCGTAGAGGACAACGAGCCGTAGGTCGATGAAGGTTGTCCGTAGAGGGACAACCTTCATCGTCGGGCCACGCAGCGACACTGCCGCTACGACGACGACCACCACGGTGACCACGACGACAACCCTGAGGAGGTGAACGTATGAGTGTGCGGTACGTCGCGAAAGTAGACGGACGGTTGCCGAACAGTATTTAGTCTGTAAATATTTTGTGTGTCTTCTAGTGTTGCCCATAAAGTCGTCTGTGTTTCATGTTGAAGGCCCTGACTGCTGAGTCATTTTAATGAACGGGTCCTGGGCCCAAACCTAATCGCGTTTCCATCACACCATCAATAACCAGACTTGTCCTGCGAGCTTTGTAATTCTACAACATTGCTCCAGGGATGTTATGCTTGGGATGAACTTCCTATGTCAACACGGCGCTGTCATCGACCTGATGTCTGAGTCAATAAGGCTAACCTCCGAAAACACGCTGCTGACCCCCTCGACTCCAGGAAATCACGCACTGAATGTGCCGGATGATCAAGTCACCCTTCCGCATTGCTCTAGCGTCATCATATCCGTCGGCACCGAAACATCCCCAGCCTTTGAAGGCGTCATGGAGGGCGACCAGCACCTGCTCCGGAGCCGTCAGACTTGCGTCGCAAGAGGCATAGCCGAGCTGTGTCATGAGAGAACGAATGAGAATACAGCCACCTCAACAGTGGTACGACGGTCGCCTACATAAAGCAATTCTCTTGCTCTTTTGGATGCCTACACAACTTCTTCTACGAATCGAGGTCCCCCAGCAGATTTAGATATCAACCGTAGTCTTCCGAACTGCAAGCAAGACCGGCTCAAAGCCCTGCTCCTGCACTTCCAGGACTGCTTCTCGTCGTCGTCAACAACTGGACAGACCCCAGTCGTGAAACATCGCATCACCAGACAAGAAAATGCCGGACCGATTCGTCAGAGCACGCGCCGAGTTTTAACGAGCGAAAGCAAGGCTGTGAAGAAACAACTCGACGAAATGCTACGCGACGACATCATTCAGCCGTCCAAGAGTCCGTGGAAGTCTCTCGCGGTGTTGGTGAAGAAGAAAGATGGAACTCTTCATTTCTGCGTCGACTATCGTCGCCTGAACAAAATCACTAAGAAATACATGTACCCTCTTCCAGGGATATATGACGCCGTGGATCGACTCCATAATGCAAAGGGCTTTTTGTCGATGGACCTCAAGACCAGCTACTGCCAAATAGAAGTCGACCAGAGAAATCGCGAAAAGACTGCCTTTATAACACCAGACGGCCTGTTCGAGTTCAAGGTTATGCCCTCCGGTCTTGGCTCGGCTCCTGCGACTTCCCAGCGTGTTATGGACACAGTGTTCGCTAGCTTGAAGTGGCAGACGTGCCTCGTGTACCTGGACGAAGTCGTTGCGTTTGCCTCAAACTTCCACGAACACCTCCGGCGCCTTGAAGCTGTACTTCAAGCAATCAAGACATCTGGACTCACCCTGAAGCCAGAAAAGTGCCGCTTTGCGTAGGGGGAGCTCTTGTTCCTGGGCCACGTCATCAGCCAGTCTGGAGTTCACCCCGACCAGCGGAAAACAGCTGCCATCGCCGCCTTCCCGCCACCCACCGACAATAAGGCCGTGCGCAAATTTCTCTGCTTGTGCGCCTATTACAGACGCTTCGTCAAGGAATTTTCACGGATCGCGGAGCCGCTAACTCACCTCACGAAAGACGAAGCGGAATTCAAGTGGAGAACGGCCCAAGGCGAAGCATTTCAAGAACTTAAACGACGCCTACAGGCGCCCCCGATACTTGCGCATTTAGACGAATACGCCAAAACAGAAGTACACATCGACGCAAGCAGTGTTGGACTCGGCGCCGGTAGAGTCTAAGATTTAAAGAATTTTACATTACCGTCGTTTACAAGTTCTGAAGAGAACACTCCGATGCTGACTGGCTCCCTAGTGCCTTCGTCAACCCACCGCCAGCGGACGACGAGGATGATGAGTGCTTCTTGGCAACCATAAGTGCCGACGACTTCGCTGAACGACAGCGAGCTGACGCGGAACTGAGGGGCCTTGTGGAATACCTTGAGCGCACGACCGCCGTTGTTCCAAAAGTCTTGATGCGAAGATTGGAGTCATTTTTCTTGAAAAGAGAGGTCCTCCTAAACAAGAACTTCTCTCCCGCCCGGCCCAATTACGTTATCGCCTACGATCGGCACTGCGCCCAGAAATACTGCACGCCCTACACGATGACCCGACGGCTGGCCACCTCGGTTTTTGCCGCAAGCTCGCAAGGATCGAAGAAAAGTAGTTCTGGCCACGCCTTACCTCCGGCGTCACTCGTTACATGATGACATGCCAGGACTGTCAGCGACGCAAGACACCGCCGACAAGGCCAGCGGGACTTCCGAAACCCATCGAACCACTTCGCCGACCATTTCAGCAAATCGGTATGAGCCTACCGGGGCCGTTTCCGACGTCGGCTGTCGGAAACAAACGGATCGTCGTAGCTATCGACTACCTCACCCGCTACGCCGAAACAAAGACCCTGCCCAAAGGCAGTGCCGCCGAGGTAGTGAAGTTCTTCATTGAGAACATCGTCCTTCGTCATGGCGCCCCAGAGGTTCTCATCACCGACAGAGGTACGGCTTTTACGGCTGATTTATCTTAGGCGATCTTGAGATAGAGCCAGACAAGCCACCGCCGGACCACCGTCTACCACCCACAGACAAATGGCCTCACCGAGCGTCTAAACAATACTATCACCGACATTCTGGCCATGTAAGTCAACGTCGAGCAGAAGACGTGGGATGCCATGCTTCCGTACGTGACCTTCGGGTACAACACGGCGGTACAAGAAACGACGCAGATGACGCCATACAAGTTGGTCTACGGACGGAGCCCGGCAACGACGCTTGGCACCATGTTACCAAACGTCACCGACGAGGTAAACATCGACGTCACCACCTACCTATAGTGCGCGGAAGCCCGACAATTCGCCCGTCTGCGCATGCAATGCCAGCAGAAGACCGAGAGCCGTCGCTACAATTTTCGACGTCGCCTTGTGGAATACCTGCCGGGCAACCGTGTGTGGGTCAGGACACCAACACGACGACGTGCACTTTGTGAAAAACTTCTTCCGCGATTCTTCGGGCCATACAGAGTGCTTCAACGTCTCGGCGTTCTAGACTACGAGGTTGTCCCGGACGGCATTACGAACTCTCAACGGCGCCTTGCGCGACCTGAAGTCGTCCATGTCGTGCGCTTCAAGCCGTACTACACACGTTAGCGAACCTGAGGACTGTACTTTTGTACTTGTTGGTATTTATTGTTGATTGTACACTCTTGCGTTATTATTGTACGTCGATGTTTTGTTAAATCATCGGGACGATGCCTTTTCAGAGCGGGTGATGCCACACCCACTCTTATCTTTCTGTTTTCGTGTTAGCGTCCCATTGCAATGTAACTGCTGCCTTGCGCAAAGCGCGCCCGAATGACTGAGAACTATCTAAAAAAATGTTAGACCCTTCCGATCAGATGATGTGCTCAACGCCAACAACGGAGTTAGTTCTGGAACTTACGCGGCTGCTACCGATAACGCTGGAAATCTTCGGTGAAATATGTAAAAAAACATGGTTCATCCCCCCTGTCATAATAATAATATAATATCTGGGGTTTTACGTCCCAAAACCACTATATGATTATGAGAGACGCCGTAGTGGAGGGCTCCGGAAATTTTGACCATCTGGTGTTCTTTAACGTGCACTGACATCGCACAGTACACGGGCCTCTACCATTTCGCCTCCATCGAAATGCGACCGCCGCGGCCGTGATCGAATCCGCGACCTTCGGGTCAGCAGCCGAGCACCGTAGCCACTGTTCCACCGAGGCGGACGTCCCCCTGTCATAGGAATCGGTATAACACGAAAGTGAGACGTGTCCTTACACAGGTAGTTGAATGTTTATTGTACATTGATATAAAATGCTTACACAATGTCTATTGGTGTTTGACAGTTATAGTACCGTTTAACGTGGATGCATCCACGTTGACGCTTGGTGGGGCATCTGTATACCGACGACTAGCGTCTATGAGCACTGATTAAACAAACCCTTGTGGTCATATATTTGCTTGTGATAGCTCTACGGTGAGAGTGGAATCAGAGAAAGCGGTGTGACAGCCAGAAGAGCGTCACAGAGTGGACGCCGAACTTGGGCTAATGTCGCCTAATCGCGGGATGTTAGAGTTTGTGGACAGATTTAGTTGAGCATCCGCAACGGCTCTGGGTACGCAGCCTGCCATTGAAAATGGCTGGCAGGCTGCGTCCGCAGAGCCCTGCGGACGCCCAACTAAATGTGTCTATTGAACACCACTACCCGACCAGAGGGAAACGCAACGCGCGTCCTGTCTTCCTCGTTGGCCGGCTGCGATTTTTCGTAGGGGGGGGGGGGAACTTGGTGTTACGTACTCGCCAAGGAGGTTATATACTATGTCTTCTGGAGTGGAGGTGGCGCCCCCGTAAGTGACGCCAGTCGCCGCCATATTGCTAAAGGAAAGACTCGGAAGCAGACGACGGAGTGCGCTTCGTTGCCCCGCCGTCGCAGTGGTCTTTCGGGACGGTGGCATGCTTTTGTAAAGCAGTTAAACATTTCACAAGGCCATGGTGACTTCGTGCGTCGCTTATGGCTGCACAAATCGCATTAAGAAGACGCCTGGGATCACTTTTCACGTGTAAGTGTCTTCACTTCGTTCGCTGACGATCGTCTGTTTTTCCGCGCGCCTGGTGTTAAACTGGAAACAATTTGAAAGATATGCGCATGCATGCGTGTAATACATGCCTACAGTTGTATCGACGAGAATTTTACGCTTTAAATGCTCGCTGACACGACATTGTACGTGATTTTCAAGTGTATGCACGAAGTACCAATGGGCTGTAGTTGTTAACGCGCGTGTAGTCTCGCTGGATGTATCGAGCATTATTGGTACGAGTAGGAAATCTGAATGCCCTTTCAGAGTTTTCTGGTGTTTTCTTGCAAGACAAGACTGACGGTATGCATGCATATTTATAACGTGCTTGAGGTGCATGCAGCAAGTTTCAAGCTGCTTGCCGTTCTTCGCGTGACATTTCAATTTGTTGCTGTAACATTCATTCCTTCGCCCTTGAAGTGAAACAATGCACAAAAAACGCTCAACTACCTCTGTGAAGACACGTTGCACTTTCGTGTTATACCGATTCCTTTGACAGAGGGATCAGCCATGTTTTTTTTTTTGTATTGTCTTGCACATGTAAGCAACCTCGCAGTTGAGTACGATAAATAAAGCTTTGTACAATACTTTGAAATTTCCAAATGCTTAAATTTTGTGAGCATGAACAGCATTGTGGTAGCCCTGGAAACGGCGCATGAAAGGTAGGATAAACCAACTAATCTAGACTAACATACGTGAACATCGAAAACAAATGTGGTCTTTCTGTACTCTGTACGTTGGTGTATGATGTATGTGTTAATTATATATATATATACATATATATATATATATATATATATATATATATATATATATATATATATATATATATATATATAGATTATGAAGAGTCTGGCTTCGGTTGCCGTAGAACAAAATAGGAAAAATATATATACGCTTCTAAAAAACTGTTTATTGGTGACGTTTCGATCGGAGACCGATCTTCATCAAGACGGTCTCCGATCGAAACGTCACCAATAAACAGTTTTTTTAGAAGCGTATATATATTTTTCCTATATATATATATATATATATATATATATATATATATATATATATATATATATATATATATATATATATTGTGACGCATCGTTTAGAACCCTCAAGACTCTTCTTTTATTGACTCGAGTAGGAGCCCCACAACCAAAACCCCAGCGCTGATGATGAGTATGTACAGATGATACAGATGAGAAGATGAAGCACATAAATAATGCTCACACTAATTCTCCCCGCGCGCGCGAGCGGCCGGCCCGGCCGATGCTTACGCGGGAAAGGTACGGCGAACGAACGGTTTGAGACGCGAAACGTGAACTATCTCTGACGCACGGTAACGACGGTCCGAGGAAACCTCGACGGGAGTGACAAGGTAGTTCACTGGGGATGTTCGTTCACAAACAACGTAAGGGCCAATAAAGTGTGATTGAAATTTCTCACACAACCCGGGAGTACGAACAGGCGTCCACAGTAGTACTTCATCTCCAGGATGGAAGGTGACGTCTCGACGAAAGCTGTCATAACATTGCTTTCGGTCTTGTTGACTGGCCTCCGTGTTGAGCCGAGCACGTTGTCGACAATCATCAAGCCTACAGACGAAATGTTCTGGCGTAGTTTGAGAGGTTTTCGTCGTTACATTGAAGAAAGCGGCGTCGATGGTGAATGTCAGCGCACGACCATAGACGAGGTAGAAAGGGGAGTATCCGGTAGTTCGTTGGACAGCGGTGTTGTGAGCAAACGTCACGAACGGCAAGATTTTGTCCCAGTTATCGTGGTTTGGTCCGATGTACATTGATATCATGTCGGTTAGAGTCCGATGGAATCGCTCTGTCAGGCCATTTGTTTGTGGGTGGTAGTCTGATGTCGTCTTATGAACTGTGCCACAACTTTTTAGGACTTCTTCAAGAATCGTGGACAAAAACGCCTTGCCTCGATCACTCAACAACACGCGAGGTGCACCATGACGCAACACAATGGCTTCCAAAAAGAAGGCGGCAACGTCTGACGCAGAACTAGTGCGTAGAGGAGCGGTCTCCGCGTACCGTGTGAGATGATCGACGGCGGTGACGATCCAGCGATGGCCTGATGGCGTTATGGGAAGTGGTCCGCCCAGGTCTATTCCGACCATGGCAAAAGGTGTTGCAGGACATAGGATGGGTTGTGACAGGCGAGCAGGAGCTGAAGTTGGTCGTTTCCGGCGTTGACAAAGTGTGCAAGAAGCGACATACTTGGCCACAAAGGTAGAAAGGCCCGGCCAGAAAAAAACGGCTCCTAACGCGGTTGTATGTCTTCTGAAAACCCAAGTGGCCAGCAGATGGATCGTCGTGCAGTGCTTCGAGAACTTGTTTACGCAGCGAACGGGGAAGTACTGGCACCCACCGATGCCCATCGATATTGTAAGTATAGCGCTGCAGCACATTGTTCTCCAGCTTGAACTGCCTCAGCTGACGACGTAGTCTGGCATTAGGTGGAGAAGGCGTGCCATTGAGGTAACCGATGATGCGGTTACAATAGGGGTCGTCAAGTTGACACGCGGCAAACTGAGCGCAGCGGTTGGAAGATAGCGACTCAGCAACTGCCAGGGGCGATAACGAAAACGAAGATGAAGCCGCTTGATCACCTGTGGGGCAGTGAGGATGCGTGGTCGGAGATGAAAGTGGCAGAGGGCAGCGAGAGAGAGCGTCGGCATCATGATGCTGTTTGCCAGACTTGTACACAACGTCATACGTGTACTCTTGCAAACGAAGTATCCAGCGACCGAGGCGCCCAGACAAATTTTTCAGCGAGGACAACCAGCATAAAGCGTGGTGATCGGTAATCACAGTGAAGTGGCGTCCATAAAGATATGGCCGAAATTTCTCTATGGCCCACACTACAGCGATACATTCCTGTTCTGTTATCGAGCAGTTCTGTTCCGCAGGTGTAAGTGCACGACTTGCATATGCAACTACTCGCTCACGTGAAGTGTCGTCGCGCTGTAGGAGGACAGCACCGATTCCATGTCCGCTGGTATCTGTGTGCAGAAATGTGGGTGCACTCTCGTCGAAGTGGCGGAGGACGGGGTCTGATGTTAACGCACGTTTAAGGGCTTGGAAAGCACACTCGCAGTCATCTGTCCAAACGAAGGCTGTTCCCGACGTCAGAAGCTTGTGTAATGGCCTCGCAATGGTAGCAAAGTTACTGATGAAGCGGCGGAAGTAAGACGCCAGGCCAAGGAAACTTCGCAAATGTTTTTGATTGTCTGGGCGAGGGAAACGAATCACGGCAGCAATCTTGTCTGGGTCGGGTCGAACGCCATGTTTGCTGACAAGGTGGCCGAGCACTTTGATGCTTTTAGTGGCGAAGTGGCACTTCTTTGTGTTGAGCTGAAGTCCAGCGTTCGAAATGCATGTTAAAACTTCGTCCAAACGCTCAAGGTGCTGAGGAAAAGTGGAAGAAAAAATGACGATGTCGTCTAGATAACATAAGCAGCTTTTCCACTTGAGGCCACGTAAAAGAGTATCTATCATGTGCTCGAATGTTGCAGGAGCGTTGCATAATCCAAAGGGCATTACGTTGAACTCATAAAGCCCGTCCGGTGTTGCAAAGGCTGTTCTGTCCTTGTCTGCTTCGTGCATAGGTATTACCCGGACCGGAGGTCAAGACTGGAGAAATACTCTGCACCTTGAAGGGAGTCGAGGGCATCATCGATGCGTGGCAACGGATATACATATTTTTTGTGATCTTATTTAGCGCTCTGTAATCAACACAGAAACGTACAGAGCCATCCTTTTTCCGGACCAAGACCACAGGAGATGACCAAGAGCTGGACGAAGGCCGGATGATGTCACGTTTGAGCATGTCGGCGACGTTGTCCTCAATGATTTGTCGTTCCGCCGAAGACACACGGTATGGGCGGCGGCGTACAATGGAGCTGCCATCGGTTTCGATGCGGTGCACTGCAGCGGACGTGTGGCCCAGAACCTTGGAGTGCACGTCAAACGAAAGGCTGTGCTTTTGAAGAAGGTCTAAAAGGTCTCTCTTTTGCTCAGCAGTGAGGTGGGGATTAATGGTAGCATTTAAAGCAGTGGTGGCCGCCTTAGGATCAGTTGAGACAGACAAAGGCGGTGATCCTGCGTGAAGGGAAACCAACGACAAAGGCTCGGTGTCAGCGAAGCAACTCACAGCAGTGCCCTGGGGCAGCAACACTGGCGAAGAAGTTGGGTTAAGTGCGGTGACCAACGCTCTACCGTCAGTAAACCGCACAAGACCAGGTGCGATAGTAAGCCCCGTAGGTGTGAAGCGACTGCATGGTGCAATGAACACGTCGCCGTTAACGATGGTATCAGAAACGAGCGTAATAATACTCTCGTCTCTTGGCGAAATGCAACAATCAGCGGCAGCGACGAAACGCAAGCTGTTGAAGTCGACATCGGATGAACACTCGGTCTCTGTCATATGAATTACTCGCTGACCACACGATATGAAAGCTGACGCTGAAGAAAGGAAGTCCCATCCCAAAATGAGTGCGTGAGTGCACGAAGGGAGCACAAGAAACTGGATATGATGAAGGATGCCATCAATAGAAACGCGCACTGTACAAACACTGGAAGGACGAATAAAAACTCCGTCAGCGCAGCGAAGAGGAGGTCCATCGTATGGCGTCTTAACTTTTCTCAAACGGGAACACAAGTCTGCACTAATTACGGAAAGTGATGCGCCTGTGTCCACCAGTGCCTCTGTCCGTACACCTTCAACATACACTAATAAAACATTTGACGGGCGGTCCGGAGGAGTTTCATACAGTTCGAAAGATGCAGCTTTCCCCTCCCGAAGCTGCACTATTTAGTTTTCCAGTCGTTGGTTAGGAGTCGAAGCAGCTGGTCGAAGTGGGGAAGAGGAGCGCCGCATCGGTGAAGGCGAGCGAGGACGCGGGAAATGGGAACTACCAACTGCACCGAAGTTCTGCGGAGACTGCGACCGACGTGGGCTGGTCTGGTACGGGCGACGATATTGCGGTGCAGGGGTGTAAAACTCGTCCCGTTCAAAGTCTCCGTAGCCTCGTCTTTCGTCTTGCTGACGGCGTCGGCAAAATCTTGAAATATGGCCGCGGATGCCGCAATAGAAGCAAATCGGCCGCGGAGTGCGCCAGGCGTTGTAAGGCTGCGCAGGAGCTTGTGGTGTGAGTGAGTTGAGCGACCCGTGTACTCCAGGCGCCTGTAGCTGTAGTGGTGTTTGCTGGGGCGGTGGTGTCATAGCAGCAACCTGAGCATAAGTTGGCGTTGGCGCGGGATGCGGGCTCGGGACCTGCGTGCCTGTCATCGACGCCAGTTCCTCCCTCACGACGTCACGTAGATTGGTAGCAGGTGGCGTCGCACGAATATCCAGATGGCACGGCGAAGTGTGTGCATGGAGTTCCTCTCGGATGATCGAGCGGATCAATGCACGCAGCTCTGTGTTGTTGCTTGACCTCAGGTCAGACATATCAGGTTGCAGCCGTGTGGTCTGAAGCTCATCAAGGCGCTGACAGGTAGCGACAACATCGACTACGGTCTTGGGGTTCTGCACCACAAGCGCATTGAAAGCGACAGTTCCAATACCTTTGAGCAGGTGGCGCACACGGTCATTCTGCGCCATTGAGCTGTCCACGCGGCGGCAGAGGGCGAGGACGTCTTCAATGTAAGAAGTGTAAGACTCGCCGGTGTGTTGAACGCGTCCAGCAAGCCTCTTCTTCGCGATACCAGGCGTAGCTGAGGTGTAAAAGATGTCCAATTCGGGAAATCTGTCACGTGGTTGAAAAACCATGTCTTTGCGACGCCTGTGAGGTAGAACGCAACGTGGGTGAGTTTCGCAGGCTCATCCCAGTGGTTGATGGCACTCACACGGTCAAACTCCTAGAGCCAATCTTCAACGTCCTCACCAGGAAGCCCAGGGAACATCGGTGGATCCTTCTGAGGGCTGGTGACCAGCCAAGAAGAGTTTGTTGCCGGGGTGAGCATTGGCGAAGCTGCTGTGCTGGGCTGCTAGTCTTGCAACATCGCCGAATGGAGGTGGTATAAGCGGCGTCCTGAACGGAGCTCCAGTGATGTGTTCTAGGCGAAGCTGGAGGGTGTCTAAGAGCGTGAGAGGATGCAGGGACCGGAAAGCACTCTCCACCACTTGTGACGCACCGTTTAGAACCCTCAAGACTCTTCTTTTATTGACTCGAGTATGAGCCCCACAACCAAAACCCAAGCGCTTATGATGAGTATGTACAGATGATACAGATGAGAAGATGAAGCACATAAATAATGCTCACAATATATATATACTGAATCCCTCAAACCCGCCAACGACGAGTGAAGCTCGCGCGGCACTGGTCAAATGCCATTTTGTCAAGCACCTCGCACATTTTTAACGAGGAGAAAACGGAGAGGAAAAACATAAGACGGGAGCGCTGTCCTGTGTTTTCCCGCTTCGTTTTCTCCTCGTTTAAAAATTCGCGCTGTGCTTGACAAAACTGACGTGATCACCAACTCGCCCAAATTTGCATTCTTCTTCTGGTTCGCGTGATGGATGTGTGTGCTTATATGAAGAGAATAAGTGCGTTTCCCGTTAGCTTGTGCTTACCCCTTGAACACTGCTGGCTGGTTTTGTGACCGTGGAAGGTTTGGATAAATGTTTCGGAGGAGCAAACGCTGATAAAGGAAAGATTATGTACTAGGCAGGTCGGGTACATAATGGTAAACAACTTGTCTTTGCGGATGGAAGCACGGTGACAGGTCTGTGTGTGTCCTAAACACGCATCAACGCTCCATCGATGACCATCAAGTTGATTGTAAGCAAGCAATTTTATTCAACGATCTCGTTTTATTTCATTCCGTTTTCTTGTTTCCAAGCTCTCTCGACACAGATGCGCCATTGACGCGACCTGCGACTGCAGAGCAGGCATAGCCGGCAAGCGCAAGCACGTTGTGGCAGTGGCTGTGTACCTGTAGAGATTTGAAAGCGAATCGAAAACAAGCCATGCGAGAGTCACATGAGAGTCATGGGAGAGCCAGTCACAACCGCAATAAAACGAAAATACTGTCGAGATGTAGAAAACTGATTTTAGCGCGACGTTTATTTTGGTTATTTAAAGTTAACAAATATAACATACCACCATAAAAAGTGCAAAACAGGCACATCAGACTTAAAAGCAGATGCTGTGAATCGAATAAGGGTAGAACGAAATGAATATTCATCGCTGTCAAGCCTAAACAACGTGCAAAACACGCATAAATGTTACCGAACCTTTCGCAGCGTTCACATGAGTGAGCTAGTTCCAGCCTTTTTGTTAGGGGATGGAAAAAATCGTTGGGTGGTAGGCTGGTTGCTCCTGTTCACTGGACTTAGCATTGCCCACGAAATGCCTACGGCAACTTCTACTATCTTCTGTGGGCTCCCAGAATGTTCCATCAACGCTGCCCATGACATAAGAACGAGAATTAAACAATCTCTTCGTGATACCAGTTCAGCGCGAAAACAAGTACATCGCAATTTGGAGACCGTGATTAATGGGTATATCGCAGTTAATGCGTGTCTGAGACACTGTTTCATCCCACGGGTGCCTCTCCCATGGAATAAACGTAACACCCTGCACCAAATATAATGACAAAATGTCTTGCCACGTCGAATAAGTTGTATCCAACGTATGCGTCTCTCCATCTTCCAGTGCGCTTTCGGCAAGCGGTAAAACATTGTTCCAGGTGAATTTCTGTAGGTATTGTGACAGCCCACAATACAAGAAACATTGTTGCTGCGATGCTGAGCCATGGAACGACCGCCAATGAGGAAACAATTTGCAAAATTACGGACAAACACGGAGGAGCTGGCACGAATGCTGCCACCGGCCGCGCGTTCGAAAGCTTCTATCACCCCACGGACGCGTGCGCCGCCGCTAGAGGCGTTCCCGTCAGCGGAGAGGTAGAAGCGCAGCGTGCCATAACGTGGCAGCAGAAAGCAGAGGACCGGGTTCATTGGCGAAACATGGGAGAGGCCTTTGCCCTGCAGTGGGCGTATACAGGCTGATGATGATGATGATGCGTATTTTTTTCGACGTCATTTCCGTCACGGAAATGCGTCACTGAAATCTTGGTGGACCCCGGCATAAAACACTTTCGCGTTAAAAAGCCGACGCGCTTCAGCGCTTCTCAAATTTCGACGGCTGACGCTCTTTTCGCCGCTATCAGTGTATGAGTGCACAGCGTGGATTGCTTGCTGTAGTTTGACTTTCGGTTTCCCGGCTACAAGTTCGGCCAAATAAAGAGTTTCAACTTGGACACGCCAACTGCTGCCTCCGTCGACGTCACGACCACGTGATAATATACTCAACGTTTACCTCACCTCTACCTCCGCTCAATGGAATGGGCGTGTTTATTTGCAGAGAAGCGGTGTGTGTATTGGTTCGGGCATCGCTCTCATACTCAATCACTTTTTTTCTGGCCCATGCAGATAAGAATATTGAAGCGAGATTGGAAGGGACAAATGTGGCAAAGTGCTTCCGGTTTGTCGATAATTATCTCGTTTTGTTTTAGTGTGATGACGCCACTTTTGGATCCTTGTGTCAGGACACTGTCAATTTTTGAGGAATGCCTTGACCCTCTCCTTATGACAAGAGACCGGATTTTAGGCAAATGCCTATTTTGTTCCTTGCGTTCCTATCGTGTCACTTTGATTATGAGCATGATCAGAGGTTAAGAAAGGCTTTTATAGTGTTTTATATTGCCTATAAATGCCTATTTTCGACGTTAGTGCCTAAATGCATATAAGTGCCTCGTTGCCAGGGCTGGCGCCGGCACGACGCGGGAACGGCGAGAAGACGAACGCATGCGAAACCGAGGCCGATTAGTGTATAGTATCTCGCTGCCAATCTAAATGAAAACGTAAAAGCCCGCTCACAATCCCTCTGCGCATTCTATTTTCTCAGCTTTCATTCATCTGCTCAACAACAGGTTACACGAATTACACATGTCACCCCGAATAATTCTCGCGATGTCACGTGCTACGCTCTCAATTAGGTCCTGCTTAAAGTGCTGGATATAGCCAGGAAACGGGACATTTTTCGTCTGGTTTTCTGAATATAGCCAGAATTTAACGAGGACCTGATTAAGAATGTATGGAGAGTGACGTCAGAGCACCAATGTCAACTTAAAGGAACGACATAGGAGCAGGACCATTCCTTGTTGTACGTCACTCCACCATCTCCAAGCGCGCGCCCGCGAGAAGAAGGGCAAGTGTCGTTCAGTTTGAAATTTCACGTCTTTCCGCGACGCATAAAGTTGCAAATCTTGGCAGACGATCGTGAGCGCCTAGTGCGTGCATTACACATGTCAGCTCAAAATGTTCAAACCTGGTGAGGGGCCCTTTAAGGTGTTCACCGACAGGAGGGAAATAGACCCTACGCGACTGAAGCCGGCTAATACGAGGCATCCCTCCTCTCTAGTCTTTTAGCGGTCTGGCTATCGGCTCCTCTGCTGCCCTTCTCAGCCAGGACGAAAAGAAAGAGACGTAAGAGTGTGTTGATTCGACGGAGAACACTTGATTCACCATGCTAGGCAATAAAATGAAAGAACGTGTTCTGCGAAACGTACGTGAAATGCATGGGTATGTTCAACCGTTGGCGCCTTGAGGCTATCATAAACAATAACACTTTTTGCTTCGTGTCGTAGATAAAGGTCGCATGCGTCATTGTTTGAAATTATTTGAATTGATGTAAAACCTTATTGCGCCTATATTTACGATTTTTTGAGGCCTAAAACGGTGTTTTACCTGCCTATTTTTGCGCCTAAAACGCACTTTTTAGTGCCTAAAATGCGGCCTCTACTTATCACCATAGGCGTGCGCACGAGGGGGGCAGAGGGGGGCGGCCGCCCCCCCTAGGCACCCTAAGAGAGCGGGGCCCAAAGTCTGCCCTTTACATTGACTTAATAGGGAGGGGGGGGGGCGCTGCGATGAACCTTCGCCCCCATCCTGCCCCCCCCCCTGAAGGGGGAACCCCGCGCACGCCTATGCTTATCACTCATGAGGTCGCTGAAGATGGAGTGCTCAAATACTCCGATTTAAGACAGTCCTATTTGAACTGGTATGTGTGTCGGAGCTGCGAGCCCCGCGCCAAAAGCCTCTTCTGTCGTACACCTCAACACATAGTGAGCTAGTCAAGCGGGGGATCATTCAAACAGGCTAGACAATGCCCATATTATGTCCTATCATCACTATATTGCCACGCTTGTTATTTTGATGTGATCTGTTTAAACCCATTGTGAGCAATGCTCGGCGCACATCGCGCCTCAGTGTTCGAGAAGCTTCACGTTTCTATTAGATCGTTTTCTTAACATTGCGCACAGCACGCGAACACTCAAGATTATTCCAGAGCTTGCGCGACAACCAGTGATAAGGCTAGAATAGAATGTTCGACGCATGATGTATAAAAGCCGGCGCGCTCCAACGATCATCAGTTTATCGACGGTCGACGCTCTGTTCGCCGCTATCAGTGTATCAGTGCACAGCGTGCATTGCTTGCCTTAGTTTGACTTTCGGTTTCCCGGCCACAAGTTCGGCCAAATAAAGAGTTTCAACTTGGACACGCCGACTGCTGCCTTCGTCGACGTCACGCCCACGCGACATCTGGTGGAGGTGCTGCTTCTTCCATGTTCCGGACGCCCCCGCGAGGCGCTGACCCAAGCCGAAGCCGCGAAGAAGACGACGTAAAGGATAACCCTGTTCGTCGCACCAGCCGCAGGCAGCACGGACTAGAGCCAGAGCACGGGCTCCTGCCGGAAAACACCAGGCCAACCAAAACATTGACTTCAACCGCAGGCACGATGACAACACCTGCGCAGCCTACACCCTTCCTGCTTCAGCAGCCCAGGGAGCCGCCGAAATTCCGGCGGTCATAGTGCGAGGACCCGGAAAGCTGGCTGGAAGAATATGACCGGGTTGCCGTCTTCAACCATTGGAACAATGAAGAGAAGCTGAGGCACGCGTATTTCGTCTTAGAAGACGCCGCTAGAACGTGGTTCGAGACCCAAGAGTCGACCCTAATATCATGGTACGTTTTCCGAACCAGGTTATTGGCTATCTTCGCTAGCGTCGTCCGCAAAGAGAGGCCCGAAACTATGCTTGAAACCCGCGTCCTGCTCCCCAACGAAAGCGTCATGCTCTTCACGGAAGAAATGACTAGACTTCCGCCTCACAGACCCCGAAATGCCTGAAGAAAAGAAAGTTCGCCTCCTCATGCGAGGAGTTAAACAGGGGGCTTTTTGCGGGACGCATGCGGAACCCTCCGAACAGTGTTCAAGAGTTTGTCTAGCGACGACCATCGAGAACACCCTGGACATGCGCAACCGTCAGTACAATCGCCGTTCGACGCCACAGTTCACCGATATCCAAGGGCTCTGCTCCGCCGACCCGCGCGAAACGATCATAGAGATGGTGCAAGAAGAGCTGCAAAAATTCTTGCCTCCATCGCAGCCTGAAGTGGATTCCAGTGCTGTCGTCGTGCGCCAAGAGATACAGAAGTCCCTGGGCGTTCCTCACCAAGCAGAGCCGCAGCCACAGGCTATGAGCTACGCTGGTGCTGTCCGCCGTCCCGCTACCCCTCCCCGCCCTCGTCAAGACGCAACTCCACCGCATTTCCGCCGCCAGGCACCACCGCCGCCACCATTGACGTCATACCGCCCGCCAACCGGGCAGCGCTACGCGCCAAGGAAAACCGACGTTTGGCGTTCTCCTGACAACCGCCCGCTCTGCTACTACTGCGGGGAGGCCGGCCACACTTACCGCCGCTGCCAGTACCGACAGATGGGGCTGCGTGGTTTCGCCGTCAACGCACCGCGTCCACAGCCAGGTGAACGACCTCGCGACATCGACGACTATATCACCGGAACACAGTGGCAACAACAACCATCATCCCATTTACCATCACCTGGCCGCTACATGTCACCGCACCGCCGGCAGTACACTGGCCCAACCCGGGGCCGGTCGCCTAGCCCGTGTCCGGAGAACTAGGGGCAGCAACCGATGGAGGTGTGGTTTGCTGTACGACGAACTAACGAAGACCCTCCGCCGACGACGACGCCGCGACGAAACCTGCTGAACACGACGCGAAGCAGACACAGACCGCTTGACGAAACCTCGCGGACCGAGGAAGGCCTGACGATGCAGCATGGAAGCAGCGCGACAAATCGACGCAGCCATGATCCGATGCCACGACCTAACCGCAACGCAAGGCGACGGACTAGCGACCTCAACGTTCTCATCGACGGCCACAACGTCACCGCTATCATCGACACTGGGGCCGACTATTCCGTCGTCAGTGGGCCATTCGCCGCCAAGCTGAAGAAAGTAAAGACCGCTTGGAGTGGACCCGAAATCCGGACATCTGGAGGCCGCCTGATAACGCCGATAGTAGTTTGCACGGTGAGAGTCACCATCAATAACCGGACTTATCCTGCGAGCTTTTTCATCCTACAACACTGTTCCAGGGATGTGATACTTGGAATGGACTTCTGTGTAACCACGGCGCCGTCATCGACCTGAGATCTGAGTCGATAACACTAACCTCAGAAAAAGCGCTCCCGCCCCACGCGACGCCAGGAAACGATGCATTGAATGTGATAGAAGAGCAGGTGTCACGATGTTGGTTACAGCCCGGCGAATTTTGCTTGAGTTAGCGGAATGGAACATGAACGCTACACGGTGTGACAAAAACACACTCTTCATTTCCCACACAAACATATACTGTCGAATCGCTTGCTCTTTCACCACTACAATATAAACAAACAGAGGAACACTAAATCAATCTAAAAAAATTAATAACTACCGCGTCCCTGATCTGCCGAAACGGCATGCGTCTCTCGCTACTCGCTTACGATTTCCGTTGTCCCGAGGCCGTCACTCGCTGCATCTCTCGGCACCGGCATGTCCTCTGGCGTAGTAACATGCTTTGCCGACGAGCTGAGGCATGGTGCTCAGCCGTCGTCCGACTTCGCCAGCATGGGGCACGTGCCGGCAGGCCCTCCTGGCACGCCCCGCTCCATTCTGGGCCGTGCGTCGATGACAGGGCAAGACGGGCGGTCGCAAGCATGGGCTCGTTGAAGGTCGGTGGCGTACGCGCTGACCTATCCCGGCAGCTTAGTGCACCACTGGCCTGCTGGACTACCGGTGCATGGAGACAGCTGCTCGCGGAGGCAAAAGCTCAGGCGGGCCTCCAAGCCTTACAATACTGGGGCAAGACCCAGACTGCCCGGTCTTCGGCCGTCTTCTCCGCCATCCTGGCCACGCCGTTCTTTTCCGCGTGCGCCCCACCTTGCAAGATGGCGTCTTCCGCGCGCCTCCCCGTGCTTCTTTTTCCTCGTCTTCAATTTCAATTTTCTCGCTCGCGTTCCCTCATTTTTCGCTTGTCCTCTTCCTCTTCTTCTATTTCATTTGTCACCCCTGACAGCAGGTGACCGTTCCGCCGCTCTCCAGCGTCATTATTTCCGTCGGCACCGAAAAACCCGCGAACCTTGAAGGCGTCATCGAGGGCAATTAGTACCTACTCCTGAACCGTCAAATTTGCGTGGCAAGAGGTATAGCCGAGCTGCGTGACGGTAAAGCGAAGGTAGCGCTGACAAACTTCAGTCACGAATATAGGCACCTCAGCATTGGTAGGACGGTCGCCTACAACGACGAATGCGTCGCCGCCAGCAATGCTTTCGCCCTATACGATGCTACCGAACCTGCTTCGACAAATCGAGGTCTTGAATCAGATTTGACGTTAACCCGAGCCTTCCGAAGGTCAAACACGACCAGCTTAAAGCCCTGCTGCTGCAATTCAAAGACTGATTCTTGGCGTCGTCAAGAATTCCCCAGACCCCAGTCGCGAAACACCTCTACGGCAGGCCTTTCAAAGTTGTAAGCGACCACCACGCTTTGTGTTGGCTAGCTAACTCGAAGGACCCTTCAGGTCGCCTCACACGGTGGAGCCAAACACTTGAAGAATTCGACATTACAGTCGTGTACAAGTCCGTAAGGAAACACTCCGACGCCGACTGCCTGCCTCGTGCCCCCGTCGAACCACCACCGCCCGACGACCAGGATGCTGACAGCTTCTTGGGAGCCATAAGTGCCGACGACTTCGCCGAACGACAGGGAGCCGACCCGGAACTGAGGGGTCTAATGGAATACTTGGAGGGCAGGACCATCGCGGTCCCAAAAGTATTCAGGCGAGGATTGGCATGCTTTTTCTTGAAAAACAACGTCCTCCTAACAAAGAACTTCTCTCCTGCCCGAGCCAGCTACCTTATCGTTATACCCTCGTCACTGCGACCAAAAATTCTGCATGCCCTGCACGACGGCCCGACGGCTGGCCACCTCGGTTTTTCCCGCACGCTCACGAGGATACAAGAAAAGTACTTCTGGCCACGCCTTACTGCCGACGTCACTCGTTACGTGAGGACATTACGACACTGTCAGCGACGCAAGACACCGTCCCCAAGGCAAGCGGGACTTTTGCAACCCATCAAACCACTTCGCCGACCGTTGCAAAAGTCGGCATGGACTTACTGGGGCCGTTCCCGACGTCGGCTGTCGGAAACAAACGGATCGTCGTAGCTATCGACTACCTCACCCGCTACGCCGAAACAAAGGCCCTGCCCAAAGGCAGTGCCGCCGAGGTAGTCAAGTTCTTCATTGAGAACATCGTCCTTCGTCATGGCGCCCCAGAGGTACTCATCACCGACAGAGGTACGGCTTTTACGGCTGATTTAACTTAGGCGATCTTAGGATATAGCCAGACAAGCCGCCGCCGCACCACCGACTCCACCCACAGACGAATGGCCTCACTGAGCGCCTTAATAAGACGATCGCCGATATGCTGGCCATGTACGTTGACGTCGAGCACAAGACGTGAGATTCCATCCTCCCGTATGTGACCTTTGCATACAACACGGCCGTACAAGAAACGACGCAGATGGCGCCATAAAAGTTGGTCTACGGAAGGAGCCCGGCAACGACGCTCGACACCATGTTACCCAACGTCACCGATGAGGGAAACATCGACGTCGCTGTGTACCTCCAGCACGCCGAAGAAGCCCGACAACTGGCCCGTCTGCGCATCCAGTGCCAATGAAAGACCGACAGTAATCGTTACAACCTTCGACGAAGCCATGCAGGATACCAGCCCGGTGACCGTGTCTGGGTCTGGACACCGATACGACGACGTGGACTGAGCGAAAAACTTCTGCGACGATACTTCGGACCGTATAGGGTGCTTCGACGTCTCGGCGCACTCGACTACGAGGTTGTCCCGGATGGCGTCTTCGACTCTCAGCGACGCCGGGCACGTCCCGAGGTCGTGCATATGGTGCGCCTTAAACCGCTCAATGCGCGTTAAGGCACCTGCGGACTCAAGTTTTTACTTGCTTTATTGCTGTTATTTATTGTCACATGCATTTTTGTTCCATGTTCTGTTTTAAAGCATCGGGACGATCCTTTTTTCAGAGGGGGGCATTGCCACGCGTGTTATTTTGATGTGATCTGATTAAACCCACAGTGAGCACTGCTCGGCGCAGATCGCGCGTCAGTGTTCGAGAAGCTTCACGTTTGTAGTAGATCGTTTTCTTATCATTGCGCACAGCACGCAAACACTCAAGACTATTCCAGAGCTTGCGCGACAACCAGTGATAAGGCTAGAATGTTCGACGCGTGATGCATAAAAGCCGGCGCGCTCCAACTATCATCAGTTTATCGACGGTCGACGCTCTGTTCGCCCCTATCAGAGTATTAGTGCACAGCGTTCATTGCTTGCTGTAGTTAGACTTTCGGTTTCCCGGTCACAAGTTCGGCCAAATAAGGAGTTTCCAACTTGGACACGCCGACTGCTGCCTTCGTCGACGTCACGACCACGTGACAATATGCAAGATAGCTTCTCGCAGATAGGTAGATTCAAGGCAGCCGGTTATCATCATGACCTTCTCATCGGTGTTGCTGACACGCTGCGGAAAAAAGCTCAAACAATCGAATTGTCGTCCTGATCTTCAAGCAACAGCGAGAAAAAAGATAGCGGTTATGCCGTATAAAACTGCCATTTCTCAGAAACTCAAAAAGATTGCTGAGAAGGCAGACATCTCAGTCCTATTTCCGGCACCGCAAAAGCTGTCTGAGCTGAGTGCCACGACCAAAAAATTTAACGGGATCGGAGTTCACGCAAAATTAGCCACAAGACAAAATTTTGTAACGTAGTTCCGCTGAGCGAAATGCACAAACAAGTGACGGAACAAGAGGACAGGATGGTTGGTGCGCAAATTTTCAACTGTTGAAAGTTTGCGCACCAACCGTCCTGTCCTCTTGTTCCGTTGTTGAAAGTTTGCGCACCAACCGTGCTGTCCTCTTGTTCCGTCACTTGTTTGTGCATTTCACTCAGCGCAACTACGTTAAAATGCCGTACCAACTAGCCCAAATTGAAGCTTTGCTAGACTAAACTTGCTGACTGCATTGGTAGGGTTGTGTACAGCATACCACTATCATGCGGTCAGAGGTATATTGTACAGATTTGCAGGTGCCTGAATGTACGTGTGCTGAAGCATAACCAAAAGGTACGAAAAGGGACAAATTGTGTTCTTGCAATTCACTGTTCACAATGCAGGTGTGCACGATAACCCACAGATTTTAGCTAGGTATTGCCAGGATAGCACACGCATCATCATTGAAGCTGCAGCTATCGCTCAAGACAATCGCATCAGCAAACGTACAATTACTCGCACTGACAAAGAAATTGATTACCTTAGTTCATCGGCACACATTACCTGATATACTCTGGTTGCTTTGCGGGATGTCTTTTCGCGTTTTCTGGTGGTTTACTGCTATTGTTGTGTCTCTCGGTTGGAGCTGTGCGCCGCCGCGCCGCGTCGCCGCCGCCGCCTATTTTGGCCCGCGCCGGTCGCGCCGCCGCCGAAGTTTCCAGAGTGACCACGCCGCCGCCGCCGCCGCGCGATAATTGCGGCGCGCCGCCGTTAGTCTTATTTTAACCCGAACAGAAAATCTGGACATAAAATACATGTCCGCCGGGGGGTGCCTTTCTCGATGTGTCATGTAATGGAGTCTCCATTTCAGCCACAGCTGATTCGCGGGAGCTCGGCCAGCAACGCGCCCCTCTCTTTACGGTTCTTCGTCTTCAACGTCATTTTGATGTGACGATGTTTTCGTAACTCTCGACTCAAATTAGAGGAACGGAATACCACAAACCTGCTTCAACCATAGAACAAAGAAAATAGGAGAGTGTGCGCCTAGCATCTATAAGCCAACCTCCTCTGAAGGCGCTACCTCTTCGGGCTCGTGTCGCAATTCCCGCCATGCTCTTGTTTCGTTTCCTCTTTGTTGGTGAGCTCATGGGAAGAAAAAAAAAACGAAAATTCACGAGCGAGCGCGCCCAGCGTCCACAAACCAACCTCCTCCAACACCGCTCCCCCCTCGTGCTCCATGCTCTGGTCACAGTTCCCAGCATGCTCCTGTTTCATTTTGGGCGCACATCTCGGAGACAGTGCATAAATTCTGATTGCATAAGCCATCGAAGAAGGTTCCATGTGGCCGCCGTTCTAACGCACCTGTGAAGATCGGTACGCATTCCCTGCATCGTTCTCAAACATCTGGGACACATTCATAGGCAAGTTAAGACTGGATAAAGTTCCTGTTTCGGTACATTTCGTCCACTTCCTTTTTACGCTGGGAATCTGCTGACGGGTTGGGTGCATCGACGTGCTCAAGAGCAAACATCACGGCTCACCGTTTTTTCGAGTAAATGAATGCGCTGTGCCAAAATGGACTGTGGACATCTTCAGATAGACACATCGAGAATCGCTCCCCGGAATTAGTCTCTTTATATCCTCCAGAAGTGTCAAGAGTACTACCGACCTTAACGCTGGGGGCGTCCTCCAGCCTGAAAAGGCGAAGACCCAACTAGCTGGAGCATATTCGCGTACTTTTGGACTTACTACATCTTGCATAGATAAACAAAATAGATAAGTAATATTGATACCGGACTTTGGACGAGGTGTGAAAGAGAAGAAGGAAGTGTGATTGGATTCTGTGCTAGGCCTTCCGCGTCCATCTATCCCCCCGCTCTGTAAAATAAACATCTCTCACCGTAACAGAATTGGTGGAGGTGCTGGGTAACGCATTGGAGCCCCCCAGGAACGACGACGGGAGAGCAACCCGTGGACCTTCGTCGAAGTCGCAGGCTCGCAGGCCATCCGCCACTACCAACTACCATCTCGACGCCTTCGTCTAGCACCCCAGGACAACACTACAAGGAGCCTCGCACCTTCTCTGGCAATGCTGGGGAGGACGTCGAGGAATGGCTCAAGCACTACAGGCGGGTGAGTCTGTATAACCACTGGGACACCGCCAGCCAGCCGAACTACGTACCACTGTTTCTTGAGGGAACCGCATTGATGTGGTTCGAGAATCACGAGGAGAATTTGACTACATCGGCTAATTTCGTTGATGAGGTAAAGAAGTGCTTTGGCGACCCGTCCATGAAAAAGAAGCGTGCCGAGCAGACGCTGAGCCAACGCGCTCAAGTCCCAGGGGAAACGTGCACGATGTACATAGAGGAAGTTCTGAAGCTGTGCAAAAGTGTGGACCCGCTTATGACAGATGAGGATAAGGTCGGGCATCTCCTCAAAGGAATCGCTGAGGATATTTACCACTACCTCATTGGCAAGGATGACATACAGTCGGCAAATGACATCATCCGACACTGCCGGACGTTCGAGGCACTTAAAGCTCGGCGCATTTCGGCAAAGTTCGGTCGGCTATCTAACGTCACCACTGTCGCGAGCATCGACGTGGGCCCTCCGTCCAGCGATCTGGCGTCCACTATACGGCATATAGTGCGCGAAGAACTTGATCGCCAGGCAGCTGCCGCTACGACGACAACACTTGTTCTTGGCACTTTTCCGCAGTGCGGCCCCCCTGCCTGTATCCATCAATGCTGCGGGCTTCGACAACTCAAAGGCGCCGGAACAGCCACTTCATCATGCTTACAGTTATGAGCCGCGAAACGACTCCATCCAGAGGTCACCTTCCTTCATGACAGCGTGTCAAGATCCCGCTGAATGTGTACGGCCGCATGTGGCGCTTGAACCACCTGTGTGCTGCCACTGTGACATCCGTGGACATATAGCCCGCTTTTTGCTCGGAGCGCCGTCGTGCACCTCTACCACAGTATGAACGACCACCGGCATCCTCCCGGCGCCCAAGTACACGAGGTAATTATCGCTGGCCATCGAACAGCTACTACGGCAATGACTTTCCTCAGAACTTCCGCAGCGATTCACCTGCTTCTGTGCGGAGTGTGACACCACCGACTTCCCGCCATCGTCGATCACCATCACCAGGCCGTCGACGTCTCACCTCGCCTCCTCCGCCGGGAAACCACACGCCGCGGCCGATGGAGGTGAGGTCGCTGGACATATTTCACTGCACAAAGACATGCCTCCGCCAGTTTCCATGTTCCATAATAAGGTCAGTGTTCTTATAGATGGTGTTCCCACGTCAGCTTTAGTCGACACGGGAGCAACTGTTTCCGTTATGAGCAGTGGTTTCAAGACTCGACTCGGCCAGAAAGTGATGTTCTCTTTGGGGAAACGACACAGCGTTTCGTGCAGTGAGTGGGGAACCGTTGCGCCCAGTGGGAGTGTGTACTGTAACTGTTACTTTCGGCGAAAAAATTGTTCAAGGCAGAGTTTGCAGTTCCTGATAATTCTACTTTCGACGTTATCCTGGGGATCGACTTTCTTAAAGAATGTGGGGCCACCGTGGACTGCCGTGCTGGTGAAGTTTTACTGTCTACATTTTGTGAGGAGCCCACGCGAACAGACTATTGCCGTTGTTGAGGACATAATTTTACCGGCGCAGTCCATAGTTCGAGTACCTGTTGATGTCTGTGGCGTCGCAAGTCATAACGTCGATGTCATAGTTGACCCGGTTCAGCTGAGTTGCGCAAAAAAGGGATGTGTTTGTGCCACGTTGTGTAATTTCCGCGAGCAGTGGCAAATCCTTACTGTGGGTGATTAACTCTTTCTTTCGAGCCGATTGTTTTACCTAGCGGAATGCGGATGGCAGTATTTGAACTGGACGCCAGGGATAACCTTACCATTGCGGTCATTAGCGACGACAAAAAAGAAGCATCCGACGTGACGTACCCCTGTGATGACCTATTCCTGGGTATGGTGAATAAATCGCTACCGTCAGAGAAGAGGGAAACATTAGTTCGCATTCTCTCCAAGCATGCGTCCGTCTTCGATTTCGCGCTGAATGACCACGAAGTCTCTGTACCAGCTTCGCGAACTCGTCATGTGATCAATACTGGTTCAGCCCATCCCATCCGCCAGAGGCCATACAGAGTATCTCCGTCTGAGCGTAGAATAATTGCTCAGCAGGTGGAAGAAATGTTAGCAAAGAAAGTTATTCAGGAGTTGTTCAGCCCCTGGGCAGCGCCTGTTATACTTGTAAAGAAGAAAGGTGGCTCCTGGAGGTTTTGTGTAGATTACCGGCGGCTGAACTCAGTTACAAAAAAGGATGTATACCCGCTTCCTCGCATTGACGATGTCATCGATTGTCTGCATTCAGCTTCGTATTTTTCGTCCGTAGACCTGAGATCTGGATATTGGCAAATCCCGATGCAGTCTGCCGACAAGGAAAAAACAGCGTTTACAACTCCAGACGGTCTATTTGAGTTTAATGTAATGCCGTTTGGTTTATGCAATGCTCCTGCCACATTTGAGCGTTTTATGGACACAGTTCTCCGCGGCTTAAAATGGGAATTATGCCTTTGTTATCTTGACGATGTTGTAATTTTTGGACGCACGTTTGACGAACACAATCGTCGGCTTGATACCGTTCTGACATACCTTGAGAAAGCGGCGCTTACCTTGAATTCAAAGAAGTGCCATTTCGGTGATCGTGAGACTATAGTCCTTGGGCATCTTGCAGACAAGCACGGCGTTCGACCTGATCCACAAAAAGTAAACGCGGTGAGCAGCTTTCTTCAACCACGTTCACTACGAGAACTTCGGAGCTTCTTGGGCCTGTGCTCATATTTCCGGCGCTTCGTTCCTAAATTCGCTGATGTGGCTCACCCCTTACTCGTCTGCTCAACAAAGACGTGCCTTTCCAGTGGACGAAAGAGTGCGAATCATTATTTTCTGAGTTAAAGTTTCTGCTAACGTCTGGGCCTATTCTTCGCTATTTCGATGCGTCAGCCCCAACTGAAGTGCACAGTGACGCCAGTGGAATCGGTATCGGCGCAGTCTTAGTTCAGCGTCACAGAGCAGCCGAACATGTCATTGCCTACGCAAGCCGTTGTTTGAGTAAAGCTGAACGCAATCACACCGTTACAGAGCAAGAATGTCTGGCGGTCGTTTTTGCCGTGCACAAGTTTCGACCGTACATCTATGGCCGCCGATTCTCCATCGTCACAGACCACCACTCACTCTGTTGGCTCACTAGTCTACGTGATCCTTCTGGCCGACTTGCACGATGGGTTCTACGTTTGCAAGAACATGACTTTGATGTGTGCTTCAAGAGTGGCCGCCGTCACGCAGACGCTGACTGCCTGTCGCGACTTCCCCTTCCCTCGACGGAATGTGACGCCGACAATTTCGACGAGTGCCTGGCAGCTCTGGACACACCCTTTCCAGATTTTGCTACCGTCAGTGCTGAACAACGCAAAGACCGTAGTTTGGCTTCTTTTTTCTCCTCTGCCGTCGAGAAGCCGCGTCAGTCCCCTTTCGTGTTACGAGAGGACATTCTTTACAGGCGAAATTTTTCTGCAAAGGGGAACCACCTACTTTTGGTTGTCCCCAAAGCTTTGCGATCCACCGCGCTGCAAGCTATGCATGACGACCCAACATCCGGCCACATGGGATTTGCCAGGACCTACCACCGTGCATTGGAACGTTTCTATTGGCCAGGCATGCGTCAAGCTACAGCTACATACGTCGCGAGTTGTGAGCACTGCCAATGATACAAACGTCCAACTAGTGCACCGCCGGGACTTCTCCATCTCATACCGCCTCCGTGTTTCCCCTTTGAGGTCATCGGTATCGACTTGATGGGCCCTTTTCCGCGGTCGATCACTGGGAACCGCTTGGATTATAATCGGTGTTGACCACCTCACCCGTTATGCTAAAACCGCAGCGCTCACCGCCGCAACGGCTGACCACGTATCGGACTTCCTACTACGCTACATCATCCTCCGGCATGGGTCCCCTTGCGCCATTATCAGCGATCGCGGCCGACAGTTCGTAGCCGACGTCGTAGAGGAGCTGATTCGCCGGTCTGCTTCCCAGTTTCGTCACGCCACTTCGTACCATCCACAGACTAACGGACTCACTGAGCGCGTGAACAGGACGCTCATTAACATGCTGGCTATGTACGTTGACTCGAAGCACAAAAACTGGGACGCAATTTTACCTTTTATGACTTACGCCTACAATACTGCGCTACATGAGACCACCGGTTTTAGCCCGTTCTACCTGCTCTACATCCGTCCGCCACGCACCATTCTCCCGTTTGACACCATTCTCCCGTTTTCGGAGCAGGAAAAGCCACCTCTTGCTGAGGGACTCTGTCGCGCAGAGGAAGCCAGGCGCATCGCGCGTCTCCGTGCTATCGCAAACCAAGACCGTTCCAAGGCTCGCTACGACAAGCGACATCGACATGTCTCGTACAGCAAAGGAGATATGGTATGGCTGTGGATTCCATACCGCAAGCGTGGCTTGTACCAAAAGTTTCTGGCCCGCTACACTGGTCCCTTCGTCGTTTCGTCGCGCCTTAGCGACGTTACATACGTCGTATCACGGCTCACATCTACTGGCCGTCGCTAAAGAAAAAACTGACGTCGTGCATGTGGCCCGTTTGAAGCGATATCGCCAGCGACACTGACTGACTCGCCCGGTGGGCATCGTCTGCACCGGGGGACTGATACCGGTCTTTGGACGAAGTGTGAAAGAGAAGAAGGAAGTGTGATTGGATTCTGTGCTAGGCCTTCCGCGTCCATCTATCACCCCGCTCTGTAAAATAAACATATCTCACCGTAACAGAATATATCGATGGGTTAATGCACGTTTTCCCTTTCGTTTTTACTCGAGTAAGTCGATAAATAAATTTAGAAGTTAAGGGAAAGAAAAACTTAGAATAATTGATCGGTTAGCTTTTTGATAGGTATTCATGTTAAAACGACACGACGTGAAAACACAGACAAAAGCCTGAAGTCAAGAGAGTAACCAGTTATCTCTCACGTAGACCGTCACGCGCAACTGACTGATACGTATCGCCGCTTGCTTGGAAATGCGCAAATAATGATTTTAAGTGCAGAGCACTTTAGGGGCCCGGGCTGTTGTGTGCTGTCATCGTACGCTCTCATCGTATACTGTCGTAGCTTGGCGAAATGCAAGCAAAACCACTTATCGCATAAATATCTCTAGGATACTGAGCGCGTGTTCGCGCCTATAGGAGAAGTCTTCTTCCTCTTGGTCTTCAAGCGCCTTGATAATATTAAGTGCGCAGCACGTCAGGGGCCCCTGCTGTCGTATGTTGTCTTATGCTGTCGTCGCTTGGCGTAACGCAGGCAAAACCACGTATTCAAATAGAAAAAAGAGGAAGCAAGCAAAAAAATAGAAACAGAGAGAAAGAAAGGGAAAAATAGGACGAAAAATTGAAAGAGCCAAGAAACGAAAGAAATAGATAAAGAGAGGGGAAGAAATCATTAGCATAATAGAGAGAATAAAACAAAAAAAAAACGGAAATATTGAAAAAAGAGAGAGGAGGAAAGAAAACCGCATAGAAACGAAGAGGGCTGCCCAGCTCCGCACTTCCTTGAGGTTTGGCACCACTAGTGTGAAGCTTCCTTAATATTTTTGTCTACCTTCTTTTCCGCCGCTGTATAGTTTTTCAGCTAACGGCGTTTACGGTGTCTTGACTACTCCCTTGTGTCCGTGTGTGCATACCCAGTCTTTTTAAGTGCCCCGAAACAATATCTGAATATATACAACATCGAGCTCGTTATTCTCTTGCGGCCTTTTTTTTTGTTATTGCAATAGCAATTATATGGACACTCTCGGTTGATTTTTGCCGTCGCCGTCATGCCCCGGATATATATATATATATATATAAGGGACAAAGAAAAAAAATCAGAAGACAATGCACCCGACCGGTGATTCGAACCAAAGACGACCGTGCCCTGATTTCAGCCTCGTTGGCTGCCGCTGTGTTTGGCGAAGCGTTCGAGCGCTGCGGAAGGTCTTCGCTGTCATCGTGTCTGCTTTCACTGGTGAACCCGCTTCCGGGGGTGTTTCTTGGTTTTGTAACCGGCGGTTATTTTGCTTTTGTCCGATTTACTCCCGATTGAGGTTAGTGCGCTCTTCAGTGTAGTTTTTTCTTTTTGGTTCCTTGATGTCTGTATCATCTCCGGGCCAGAGGGCTTCCCTCTGGTCTGCTTCTACTCCCTCTCAGGATGTACCGTTGGAGCTGTTTCTACGCAGTGGCATCAGTAGTGTTCCTGTTGCTCTGGTTCCAACGAATGGAGGAGTCATTCGCATGAAGAACCCCAAGGCCATCCAGACTGAGCTTCGCGCGGTGACCTCTCATTTTCTACAAATCACCGAGGTCCGGCAGTTTGGACGTGGCGGCATTCTATGCTGCTCACCAGACCAGGCCTGTATTCAGGATCTTCTAAAGTGTACCACTTTCGCCACACTTCCGGTGAGCAGCTTCATTCCTCCTCACCTAGCGTGTTGCAAAGGCCTAGTCCGTGGTGTAGACGTCAGCTTAAGTCCAGCGGAAATCTTGGAGGTTTTCTCAGAAGCAGGTGTTATAGCTGTATACCGTTGTAACAGACTACTCAATAATGTGAGGATTCCCACAGAGACGGTTATCGCCACATTTGCAGGGACATCGCGTCCGACAGAGATAAAAGCATGGCCATTAATCTACAGAGTTGAATCCCTTTGCTCCACGTCCTATTCAATGTGGCAAATGCTGGCGGTATGGACATAGTGCGAACGGTTGTCGCTCTAATGTTCGATGCCGTATATGTGGGGGTGATCACGGTGCGGATGACTGTAAATCCAATAATGAATCATGCTGCTTATGCCAAGCCAATCGCAGAGCTGACCACCTTGACTGTCCGGCTAGAGCAAAAGAATTGCAGGTTATTGAGGTCATCGACAGAAGGCGTTGTTCACGCAGAGAAGCACTTGCAGAGGTTCAAAGCAGGACGCAAGGTTATGCAGGAGTTACAGCTCGTCAGTCTCTCGCTATGGATGCATCAGTTGCTCAGTCTATTGCTTCCATTGTAGAGAAAGTGGTAGAAAAGTCACTTGAAAAGCTTCTGTGTAACCTAACAGAATCATTGGCTCAAGTGTTGTCCACGCAGTTGTCTGGAATGTCAGAACAGCTAACCAAGAGCTTCCAGAATCCCCTCAGTTTAATCAGTTCTTTACCTGGGTCTCCATCAGATGCTGCTAGGAATAATGATATACTGCCGTCTAATTCCCAAAGAACCGATCGGGAATGTCTATCGGATTCAGGCTCACAAGGTACTCAGGATATGGACTTGGATGCTCGAATGCTTAAACGTACCAGGTCACCTACTAACAAGACTCAGAGTACTAATCCTAAAACTAAGAAGTACGTGAAAGAATCGTTGACCAAATCAGATTTTTTAAAAGATAGTATTTTAGACCAAGCAGTTGCAGCTGCTTGCCTATCATCAAAATAGGTCAGCTTCGGGGTCCTTCAGTGGAACTGCCGGTCTATTCAGTCTGCAGCCACAGATTTACTATATCTAATTTCCCAACAATCCCCCGACGTTATTTTGTTGCAAGAAACTTGGTTGTCATCGAGTCAAAATTTTCATTTACAAATTTACAAGTGCTTTCGATTAGACAGAAATTCTCGAGGTGGAGGGTTAGCATTTTTTATTTCGGCTAAATTTTGTCACAGAGCGAAAATCGTTTATCAGGCGTTATCATGTGACTATGAAATTTTAGTAGTGGAACTAACACTTCCAGGCTGTGCGCCTCTTACATTTGTGAACAGTTACTTTCCGTCTGGCGTTAAAGATGATGATATACTTGATACCATCCAGAGCTTCTGTAGAATGAATGCTCTATTCGTGGGAGACTTTAATTCACATCATGTATCTTGGGGGGTACCGCACTGACGCGTCAGGTAAATTGCTGTGGAATTGGATAAGTAAATACTGTTATACATGCTTAAATTCAAAAGTGGCTACATTTGTACGCAGGTGAGGTAATGCGCGATCTATTTTAGACTTATCATTTGCTAGCTCTAACATTCTCATTTCTTCTTGGGCGGTGGTTGACACTGCAACAAATAGTGATCACTGCCC